>APFE030928228.1:218286-228726 GCA_000404065.3 Pinus taeda | reverse complement strand
ATCTCTGTTCTTCGATAGTAGTATGCTGCTTTGATTCCACAGGTGCTCTTTGAAGCTGGGCAGACGAAGAAGAAGCGGTAAAGGTCTATTAGGAAGGAGAGGAATCAAGCAAGGGAACCAAGCGCAAGACTAAGGTTGGTGCCCTTTGTTCCACTCTTATCTATTTTCATATAAGAAAGTGAAAGTAGACTTTACTTGTTTGTTTCTAAGATAGCTACCAGTCTTAGTGGGAATAGTAGCTCCGAGTGGACACTATTCCTGGTAACACACTTCTTGCACTTCCTTGTGATATACCCTGAAGTTCCCAAAACATGATCATTATACAATATACTCATCCATGTATATAGCCCAGATCCCTCCTTTAACTTTGCTTGGAAAATGTCTTGAGCTTTCCATGAAGAAAAAGCTCTTAAAACCCTAAAATCAGGGTTATCGCTCTTATCAAGCTCAAAATCATGATGGTCACCTATTGCACCATGTTTGACCTGTGATGGCATCGCTCTGTTCCCTATCATACCCGAGATGATCCCTAAAAGGTAATTTTCCCAAAGAGGATGATTATGATCTAGAAACTTCCAGGGCAGCGAGCTGGAGGTTGTTTCGCATAGGTGAGGTCGAATCCTCCTAACTTAACCTCTTTTTCTTATCCCTATGAGCTACCTCCTTGAGATGTGGGCCTAATCCTAACTTTGGAGAAGTCCTAACTCCCTCTCCCTACCTATAAATTCCTCCTCTCCCATTCCCAAATGGTTTGTCTTTGTCCATTTGCACCCCTATGCTGAGCTTGTGCTTAGAGGCTATTCATTAGACTTTGAGAAGGAGTGTTTGGAGAGTTTCTTTCCTTGGACTTGGATTACCACTCAATGAGAGCCTTTCAACATAAAGGCTATGGTTGTAAGCTTCCCTTTATTCTTTAAATGATGTGCAACTGTTGGTTCATCTTCCCAAAATATATATATGTTCATGCATGTATTAGCTTGGCATTCCTTCACCAACTAAGTATGTTATTATTGGATTTTCTATTGGTTTTGGCATGCTTTGTTGTCTCTTAATCACTTGTGCAGGAACATAAGCACTGAGAGAAGAAGGAACAAGTCTGTGACACAAGCAGTTTGAGGCTCTCAACAAAGTAAATTAGAATAGCATTAGAACACAGTAGGTCATCTCTCTTGTTCTACTTTTCAATTATAATCTAGGAATATGTCTAGTTGATTGTCACTTCAGTTGCTAGACCCACTCATTAGGCTAGAGGGATCGTCTTTGTCCACAGAGAGGATTAACCTTGTCAACAAAATGGTGACTCTATTGGGGAGCCTATGACCATTTCCTTCCCTTTATTCACCTTGTCTTTTGATGAGTTGGATCAACCATTCATTTTTAGACTTCATTGCTTGTCTGTAGTCAGTATCACTTTCTGGTAGATGTCTGAAGGTTGTTAATTTGAGTTGTTCTTAAATATTTTGAGTTTATTTTTTGTTTTCTTCAACCATCGTGGGTTTGACCCTGACACTCTCGATGATATTACAGGTTCGTTGATTACAGTAGCGATGATTGCTACTTTCCTCCTGACAGGTGAGATGAATGCAAAAAATTAAGAAATTTAGGGTTTCTCTTCTTATTTTCAGTTCTAATTGCCTTCTCCCAATGATTTACCAGTGTGATTTTCATTGACTCTATTATTGTCTGATTGCAATCACCTTTTAACTTGGTTTGAGTGTCCTTGAGGTTCGATTAGTCTTTTAGGGTTTCTAGGTCTTCTAGGTCAATCTTCTTCCACTCGTTGGTCTTTTCATAAGTTATCAAAGGTCAATCACCTGCGTTAAAGAGTCTTTGTGTGTTCAAACGTCCTTTGCAAATGACTTTTGGTTCTTGTGACTTATGTTGTTTTCATTAGCAGATACTCTGGAAGCTTCTTAAGTTCTCTTTGATGAACGATAGATTACAAATCGATTGCCTCATTGGAATCAAAAAGAAGTGTTTGCTTTGAATTTTGTGTTTCGAAAAGTGAAGTGAAAGTGTTATTCTTTTCATAGTTTTCGAATAATTTTGAGTTGCATTCAAATCATTGATGTGAAAGATATTTTCATATTTGTTGGCTTGCTTGTATTCTCTTTTATTTTTGCACCAGATTATGTTAGTTGCATTTTGAAAAAGTGAAAAAATCATCATTATATCTTAAGGAAAATTTTCTTTAAGGTTTGTTTTGGCATTGCATTTGCTCATTATATGAAAGATTAGATTTCATATTTTTCATTTAACATTTGAATATTGTCATGGATGCACTTTTTTATTTGGTTTGATGCATGATTTGAGTGATCTTATTCCCTACATATATAGATTTCATCGAATTGAATGATTTCATTTCATCATCTAGTTTGCACGTTAGAAATAGGTAACATCGTTAAGGCCTTGAAATTGAAACATAATTCCAAGATCAACTTTAAAATCTATCAATAAATCTACGAAGCATTTGAAACATTAACGTTCACATTTAGTGGTCCAGGCTAGATACGTGTTCCAGCATCTTTAAAAGTTAGCCGATGTCCTTTGCTTCGGCATTAGACAATGCTAGCACGGACTTTTTCTCCCCGTACCATTGTGTACATAAAGGGAGACCCCCATAGGTTGCAAAGCTTTATCCATAGGAAGCTGAGTCTTTTGCCCTGTAAACGTGATACAATGAGCACAACATTCGGGGAGATTTCCTACACATACATCAAGTCCTTGGTAAATTTATTTGCTAAGGTGTATATTATAGTTCACGATTACTTGGTACTCCTTTTACCTAGATTCACCTAAGCAGTCATTTTGGTCTTTTTTGACTCTTTAAATTTGAAAGGATCATCAACCAACTTGTCCTTTCATGCTTGCTAAATCATTGAAAGCAACTTAAGTCACCTTTTTTCCCTTTTCTTGACTCTTAAAAGATGAAAAGGAAATTTTTTTGTTTCTAAAAATAACTACCCATGGTAAACATGTTAAACCCAAGCAGTTTCTTCTTGGACCAAAATTGAGTCATTCCGTGTTAATTTCAAGATTTTTAAAAAGCCCTAATTGAATATCCTTTCATTTTTTGCATTTGAGAGGAAGTCATCATGGTTGAACCATTGAGTTAATCTCATAGTTCCCCTTCATTGTCTAATATTGAAGGGTCCTCCTAAGGAGTTCATCTAGAAATTCCTTTGTCACTTGAGGATCAAGGTTTTGAACTTGGTATCATTCCAAGCATCCAACCTTTGTCTTCTCTTCTGCCTTCATCAGATTCTTGGTCACCTCAAGAATCTGATTCAAATTCCTTTGATAATCCTATTCAAACCCCTAAGAGTCTGCAAACTCCTGAGAGTCTGCAAAACCTTGTTGTCTATTCGTCGAATCCATTGTTTGATCCTATTATGATATCTCCTCAGTGCCCTTACAGTCCTATGATCGACCTGGTATTCCTTTGGAGTTATCTCCTCGTACATCTTGAGTTCCTCGTCACCAATTGTTTCATTCTATGGAGTCAGAAGGTGAAATTCCGGTCTCCTCGCTAGGTCGTTTGGAAGTTTCCACTACCCATACTCCTCACGTTGATGATGAGCAAGGATATGAATTTCCTCTAGAAGCCTTTCCTTATACAGGAAGAGTCCTGTCTCTCAGCATTCCTGAAACTAGTGGACCCATGTTGCCACATGGTTATACCACTTTAGCTCAGTTAGTTTCAGGTACTCCTAGTGCCTCATAATTGTATCAGAACCCCATATGGTCTTCTAATGTTATGCCTGCATCAGGTATGTTCATTCCAAATACGACCTCTCGAACTTTTGTACAAACTACAGTCACCTCAGTTCCTGTTCAAACTACTGTTCTGTCACAGCCTGTCTCGTCGTTTCAACCGACTCCTCCAGTTCACCAACTGTCTCAGTTCAGGTCTCAGTAAGTTCTTCTACCCCTCCATCGAGTGGACAGAATGTGTCGTCGTCTGGGGGGCAAGGTATGAATACTCCTCTTGTGTCAGGTGAAACCAATGTGAGTGGATTACAAACTCACGTGGTTGGAGTTAATCAAACTTATTATGGTGCAATTCGTAACCCTGTTGGTCCATCCGAGTCAGGTAACATCCAATATCAATAGCCTTATATGCCTCTGGTCCCACTCCAACCGACTTATGTCCCATATGGTTTGCAAGCCTTGGTTAATCTATCTTGCATTCCTCAAGCTGGACCTTATGTCCAACCTAGTCAATTCGCTATTCCTGGTGGGTATGGCTAGATCCAATTTGGGAACTATCAATACCCTTAGGGTATAAACCAAGGAACTTTCCAGCTACCCTTGCAGCAACAAGGACAACATTTGCAGTAGTAAGGGAAACCTTTTCCACAGTTGTAGACTTGGTTTGTACGGCATTCCTCCCAACCTTTGTCCTCGCAAGGCCAATCGTTGCAGTAGCAAGGTCAACCTTTATAGCAGCAAAGTCAACCTTTGCAGCAACAAGGTCAACCTTGGCAGCAATAAGCTTTATATGCGTATCAAAAAAAGGGAAGCCTTTTCAAGGCCAAGGTCAACCCCTGCAGCGGCAAGGTCAATCTCCTTACGTACAGGGTCAATAGGTTCAACAAACTTATAGCCTATATGCCTCTTACAATGCTTATCAACAGTCTATGGTAGGACAATATCAAGCCTACCCTAGACCAAATCTGTTAGGAAACCAGCTCACAAAAACATAGAAAAGATAGATGAACACCTTAGAATTCAGCCTCTTCGAGGGGGAAACCTCCTTTACATTACACAAATGAAAAATTCTTGGATGATACAAATGACTAAAACTCCCTTCTATATATAGGAGTCTAAGGGGTCACAATATAATCAAGCCGACATAACAGTAATAACATAAGGGCACAAAAATAACAATAGTGGGTTTCTTTAGGGCACACTAATAACAATATGGGGACAATAGGGGAAAAATAATAACAATAAGGGATACAATGACAATAGTTGGGGAGTTACTAGTATTATAGGGGCCTAACATGCCCCTCTCCTTCTGAAAACTGTTGCCCTCAACGCTTGAATAGTTCTAGATGCTTCTGTATAAAATTATCATCCTCCCATGTAGAATCTTCAACGGATAAGTTCTTCCACTTGATGAGATACTCTAAAATTGATCGATCTCGTAGCTGTCGAGTTCTTTTTCTGTGATTTCTTCCAGTTCCAATATGATTTTTCCTTCCTCGTCAAGTTTTGGCAATATTGTTTGAACTGGGAGCTTGTCACCTATAACCTTCTTTAAACATGAAACATGGAAAACTAGGTGCACTTGGGAAGCTGCAGGAAGCTCCAATTTGTATTCCATAGTACTAATCTTTTGCAACACCTTGTACGGACCATACTACTTTGGTTATAATTTATTATCCTTCTTAGCTTTCTTGAGGGACATTTGTTTATATGGTTGTAGCCATAGGAATACCTAGTCACCTACATCAAAACTTCTTTCACTGCGATGTTGATCTTCCTGTTGTTTCATTTTATTCTGTGCCAACATGAGGTTATCCTTTAAGAGTTGGAGAACTTGTTGTTAATGCTCGATGTGATGTTCCACTGCTTGAACCTTAGAATTTTCTCTTAAATATGATGTGATGGATGGTGGATGATATCCATAAAGTGCCATAAATGGGGTCATTTTTGCTGCAGTATGGAAGGAAGTGTTATACCACCTTTCAGCCAGAGGCAACCATTTGACCCATTGTGTCTGTTTATCAGATACAAAGCAACGAAGATATCCTTCCAAACATTTGTTTACTATCTCAGTTTGCCCATCAGATTGAGGATGATAAGATGAGCTATGAGCTACTAAGTACCATGAGAAGAAAATAATTATGTCCAAAAATTTCCAGTGAAAATGGGATCTCTATCACTTACAATAATCTTTGGGTTTCCATGTAGCTTTTGAATTGTTTCCATAAATGCAGTAGAAACTGTATTGGCTTTAAATTGATGTGATAATACACAAAAGTGTGCATACTTGGTAAGTCTGTCAACTACCACCATGATGACACTCTTTCCTTCAGACTTGGACAAAGCTGTGGTAAAATCCATTGAAACCTCCTCCCAACGTTGGCTTAGAATGGATAAAGGTTGTAATAGACTTGGGGTCTTAATTGTTTCAACTTTATTTTATTGGAAAACCAAACATTCTGCCACAAACTTTTGAGTATCCAATTTAAGGTCATCCCAAAAAAAATTCTTCTTAACCCTGTGGTAAGTTTTTAAAAATCCCGAGTGCCCTCCTAAGGGAGAAGTGTGCAATTCCATAAGAATCTTTTGTTTGAGTTGGGAATTCTTACATAGGAATAAGTGATCTTTGTACTATAACAAATCATTTTTCCAGCTAAATGTATAAGATGTACTAGGATATTGTTGTAACTTTCGAATGAGTCCCCACACTTCTTCTTCATTCTTCCATTCCTCCCTTGCTTCATTTATCCAATCCGATTGGATAATAGAAATGGCGCACAAAAATGCTTCCACATCCTCATCCTTTCTTGAGAGTGCATCTGCCACAACATTTTTCTTCCCTTTTTTGTAGATGATTTCAAATTCATAACCCAACATCTTTGTGACCCATCTTTGTTTCTCTTGAGAGGATAATCTTTGTTCTAAAAAGTATTTAAGACTATCATGACACATTTTTACCTTGAAGTGTCTTCCCATTAAGTAGGGTCGCCATTTCTTAAGTACATGTAGTATTGCCAACATTTTCTTCTCATAAATGGCTTTTTGTAAATACTTTCCCTTGATTGGATGAATTTTGAAAGCAATGGGTCTTTCATCTTGCATTAAAACAACACCAATTCCACTTCCTGAAGCATCACATTCCACAATAAAGGTTTTTGTGAAGTCCGATGTAGCTAGGACCGGTGCTTGGCACATTTCCTCTTTAAGATTTTTGAAGGCCTTTGTTTCTTCTACAGTCCATGAAAATGCATCTTTCTTCAATAATGTTGTTAGAGGTGATGCTATTCTCCCATAATTCTTAAAAAACTTGCGATAATACCCTGTCAACCCAAGAAATGATGCTTTATGGATGTGGGGATTCTCCATTCCTTAATTGATTTAATTTTTGTAGGGTCTACCTTAACACCTTCATGAGAATCCTGCATTTCTAGTCCTTCCACTGTTCCTTCTCTTCTTCTTCTTTTTTGCCTTCCAGCATGCCTAATATGAGTGGAGGACTTAGTTTGAGGCCAATCCAGTTGAACTTCAGCCTTTGCATGGAGCACTTGTACATTGGCACTCTTTTCAATGCCTCCTTCAGCTTCATGGGGGAATGGTATTCTATGATCTGCAAGTTGTGGGGTAGGGTGGTCCATCTTCTCATGAATGCATGCACACATTCATCCCCAAGTAGCCTAAGCATATCTTCAAAGTGTGCAATGGCTTGTTCCTGAATGGATAGATAATTAGGGGAAATCTGAGGGTCATTGGCAAGCAGGTTTTGTGTGCTGATGAGTGCCATAGGATCCGATGACTTAGCTCTTATCATCAATGGTTCATTCTTCTCTTTTATTAACAATCTTTTCATTTCCACTGCCCTCAATTCTTCATGGTTCATCCATGACACCATGGCTATTAATTGTAGATCCCCTAGCTTGGCATTGGGGTCCTACACATTTAGGTCTGTGAGGGCCATGTTGTGTAGATAGAACTCTACCATCTTTGCTTTGTCCTCAGAGGTTCTTTGGTCACACAAATCCATGAACTGTCTGTAGTCTTGGAAAGTCATTATGCCTCTTTCTACCAAAATTTTTATTTGTAATTGAAGCCATTGATCCTTCAGATAGAGGCCATAAGATTTGGCTGGTTTTCTACATTGTAATGCTTCTATGGATAAGCTGGCCATGTATACCAAATGAGTCTCTTTCTCCTGTAGCTACCTCCTTAGTAATTCATTCTCATTTTCAAAGTGGCTTCTTGTAATGGCTTCTGTACCTCTGAGAGCACTCAATTCCCTACCCATTTCACTGAGTTTGTCTTCCATGTGGCCAATATCCTCAACTACTTTGGACTTGGCTATCTAAATCCACCTATGCATTCTCACTCTCTTTTTTCCAATTTGAAAAACATTGGAATTGCAAGTTTTTGTGGGATTAACTTGCCTCCCTCAAGTAGTCTGTAATAGGGGTCAAGATTAGGCTGGGGGTTAGGTTCTTGTAGCTCTTGTGCTTCCTATTTCACCTCTGGCTGTCCTCGTATATTTTCCTCAAGTTTTTGTGTCTCCTGTAGTTTGGACAATGTCTCTTGTAGGACTTTTTTAGCCTCTTGTAGGTCTAGTTTGGGTTCCTATAGAATTTCCTTTCCCTTCCATGTAGAAGATCTTGTAGTCCTCCTTTCATAAGTTACAAGTGTCTTGGAAGGAGATTCTTTCACCTTGGTATATGGTGAATATTCATTGCTAATGGAATTCTTTGATGAGGGCTGAGGTTTTCGTATTTTAATTCTGGTACTCTTCCTTGCCCTGAGATACATGGAGGTTTTTCTTTTCCTTTTCTGCTTCTGCTTGACCAGTGTACCGAGGGCAGTGAGGGAAATTGTTGCTTCTCTTTCCAAAGTTTCAGGGGACTCTTCTCTTTGCTCTGCCCTCTCTGCCTCCTTTTCTCCCTCTTCTGTCTCTTTTTCCTCCTCCTGCTTTGTCTCTTTTTCTACCTTCTGTTATGTCTCTTCAACACTCCCCTCCTCTATTTATTTTCTTTCCTCCTTCCTCTCTTGCTCTACTATGTCACCACTGGCTTCATTTTCTCCTCCTTGCTATTCTTCCTCCTTACTGACTGCAGGACTGACATCATAGGTTAATGCCTTGATGTCATCCTTAGTTGTCATATTTTTAAAAACTTCCCATGCTATAGGGACTGTAAGGGTATGGAGGTCTTCTTCTACTAGGATCTTGATTAGTCCATGGTGAGCTAGTTGCTATGAATTTCCTTCTTGTACCTTAGTGCTGGAGTCAATGAGGGAATGAAGGAGAAAGTAAGAGATACTGAGCTTTTGATGTGCTAGGGTATCCATTCCATATCTCAATTCTTGGAGGATTCTGAAATGATATCCATAAACAATGTTGTGCCTCCCCTCACAAGAAATGTATTTGATCACTTGGTAGCTAACCTCATCTCAAGGATATGGTACACTAGCCCTCCTAATTCCATTTTTGTCTGCAACAGGGGTTTCATTATATTGGAAAAATTTCCTCTTAGCAGCCTGGCCAATTATTTTCTCATCTTTACTCCAAGGTAGCCCAAGAGGAAGGGTAGTGACCCTACTGATGAATTTAGGGGTTATTTCAATGGAGAGGCCTCTAATGGTTACAGTAACATGATTTCTTGTGTGAGGGACCAGAGAGAGAGAAAATTCATGGGCAATTTCATCATCAAACCCTCTAAACTTCTCAAAGAAATTCATCCAGTTTGCCCTTGTAAAGACTTCCACCACTTGAGGATGTGCATGAAGTTTAGTGGAGTTAGTGGGATATTTTCTCATAAAACTCCCTGTCATACTACCTGTACTTCTTTTGAAAAACCAGATATGGAGGTGGAGACAAAGAAATTTGAGTGAAATAGAAAAACAGAGGGGACTGTGTTTTTTTTTTTAACAATTTTTTTTATGTATTTCTACCCTCTTAAAGGCTCATTTTATCTTCAATTTGAGACCAACTCTTTCACATTTTGATATTCAACAGAGGGCATTCATGAACCCTACCTCTTTAGACTAAAATTCGTGCCAAAAATCACGTTTCCTCCCTTTAAAATGACTCATTGCCCCTCCTGTAGAAGCCTGATGTACCTCCTGTAGATTTCCTGTAGGTGCTCCTGTAGAAAACCTGTAGGGCTCCTATAGAAAATGCCGAGAATAAAAATATGGAGGAAATAAATAGAGGATGGTGGATACAAGGCTATGGGGGCATAAGAGGACTACTGTGTGGCTGAGTTACGAGGAGAAACTAAAGAAAAGGTGGTGAGAATGCACGGGGAGGAGTGCTCATTACCTTTTATGGTTGTTTTCGGCTATGATTGTTGAGCTGCAAAGGTGTCACACTAAAATTTGTCACCATGACTATCTGCAGTTAATATGGCTCCATCAATAGTCATATTATCCTCCTTGTCAAGCCTTATACCTCTGCTCTTCATGTCAAGCTTCAAAAAAAAGAGAAAGTCACTAAAAACATGTTTATCTCTGGGTACGCAGGTTCTCTCTACCTTGCCTGCGTGTACGCATCCCAAGCTCATTGTACCTGCGTACTTGTACGCTCTGTAAGTCAAGGGATGGGTGCGTACTCTTGTAAAGGTCAAAAGTCGCGAGTTTCATCTTAAAAAATTTACTTGTGGTCACTTCTAGAGCATTCTAGAAGATTGTTTGACGTGTATTGAGCGCCTCCAGATGGTTCATGCATCCCTATGATAGAGGAACTTATCC
>APFE030928228.1:151955-201982 GCA_000404065.3 Pinus taeda | reverse complement strand
ATGAAGACCCTGGATCTAGTTTCCACCATCCAGGCTGCGAGGAGTTTTGTATTCATTATGTTGTAGACCAATCATAAACAGATGGCTGCGCCCATACTGTGTCTAAACGAGTCTATAATTATGATGTATTATGAAATCATTCCTGTATCAAAGTAGTTAGTCTGTTAGTTAAAGTTTTTGATCTGAGTATGGGAATGCCTACCTCAGCGATGATATGATCTTATACATGTATTTTGTGTTGAAATTTGCAGGTTCTGACCGGGCTCTCCACAAGATAATCCTCGAAATGATAAAGTACTTCACCCTTCCTATATGATATAAAACCCTTATCTATTACAGGCTTCGTACTTTAGGGGGCAATCTGTTACACTGAGATTTGTCAGCATGACTATCTGCAGTTAATATGGCTCCATCAATAGTCATATTATCCTCCTTGTCAAGCCTAATACCTCTGCTCTTCATGTCAAGATTCAAAAAAGAGAGAAAGTCACTAAAAACATGTTTATCTCTAGGTACGCAGGCTCTCTCTACCTTGCATGCGTGTACACATCCCAAACTCATTATACCTGCGTACTTGTACGCTCTGTAAGCCAAAGGATGGGTGCGTACTCTTGTAAACGTCAAAAGGCGCGAGTTTCATCTTAAAGAAGTTACTTGTGGTCACTTCTAGAGCTTTCTAGAAGAGTGTTTGACGTGTATTGAGCGCCTCCAGATGGTTCATGCATCCCTATGATAGAGGAACTTATCCCATCATGAGAGGAGCTACCCCATCCAAAAGAGGGAGTATCCCATTGATGTTGGAACTGAATAACTTCCTCTAGAACACTATAAATACAGGCATTGGGCCAGAGGAGGGGAGGTTGAAAGCTGAACATTCCAAAGGGTAGATGCTATTGGAATTAGGACTTCCTTGTAGAAGCTTGTGAGGAGAGATTACCATCCTTTCTTGTTTCATTTGGAAGTGGGTGAGCTTGTCAAAGTAGAGGAAAACTCTTGCTGGACCCTGGGAGGAACTTGCACAACACCAAGGCTCAGGTTGTAATGGTTTCTTTTTTGTTTCCTTAATACAAATAAGTCCATTCTTCTCAATGATTTGTTGTTTAATGGATTGTTTCATATACCCCTTGGTCTATATGTTGAATATGCTTTGTTTTATGGAATATTCAGGTGTTATGTAATCGTTTGATTGTTAGTGTATGCAGGTTTCAAAGTGAAGGAGGAGCTCATCTGGATCAACGAAGCTAGGTTGCTACAACAAGTGTTAGACCTAAGGTAAGATCGAAAAACACTTGGTTTCTCACAGGATAATGTATATTTAGAGAAGGATTGCTCTTACTTGTTTTGTTTGTCACTAGAGAGTCTTAGACTCCTAGGGAGGTTAGTTTTGTCAGCAAAAATAACACTTTCCTCATGACAAAAGGTGTATGTTGCCGAGATTAGGACCATTGGTCCCCACCTGCTTGGTCATCATGACCCCCCTCGTAATCATCCCCTCATTACTGCATCAAAGTTAACTCTTCCTACCATTACCTGTACTTCGCATCTTTTGCTTGAGTTGACTGTGTGCACGTGTGGGTGATATCTCGATTAAGCGGAGTCAACTAAATGAAGGTGGCCAAGTTAACTGGCCACCTTTCCCTCTTTTGATTTCAACCATATCATTTCCTTCGTATGATTCCTAATTACACAAATGCAGATAGAGGAGTGACTTAGCTACTTACCTGTAATCCAAGTGTATTTGTTGCCATCAACTGTGAGGTGTTGTGGCTTTCTTTGCTGCATGCCTTCATTTTCCTTCATGCATGTTGTCTCTGCTTGCTAATGTGTTGTTGTGTGTTTTTGTAGGTTCTTCTTTTGTTGGAGTTGAGTTGCATGTGCCTTTTTAACCTTCAGATGCGTTGTCCCTTGCTACTGGTGCTAGACTTCTATGGGATTAACTGCTACAAGAATTCCTACAGGATCTCCTATGGCTGCTTCTCCCCTTGAAACTTCAGCTATTTCCCTATGCTTGGAGCTTGAGAATGATGCCAGAGGTGGAGATTAATGATGGAGGGATAGTAGGTAAGCTTCAGGTAAATTTAATGGTTCCTTTTCCTCCTTTTATTTTTGTTTTTTTTTCAAAACTGAAAAACTATTTTTCTGTGTTTTTCTTGGAAAGAGAACAAATAATAATAATAATAATAATGATGCTTAGAGTGTGATGCAAGCTTGGAAATGATAGCAAGGACATTTTAATATGGTAATAGGGATTATAGGTTCCTCATAAAGCTTTTCTTGTCCCTCAAACTGCCTCTTATAGACACTTTTGGCTCTCTGCAATTCCTATAGGAGCCTCCTGTAGAAAAAACAGAGCTTCCTGCAGAAAACATAGTTTTGGAAGAAGAGGTACAATGGGGTGAAAGAGATGCTAAAAATCATGGATGAAGGTGTGGAGAAGATGAGATGGATGTTGGTATGAATGTCAGGGTCCCCTTGGTACCTTCTTCTGCTCCCTGTAGTCCTCCTGTAAACCTGCAATGCAATAAAAATTCATTTTTTCTTTCTCTTTTTTTTTTCTTTTTTTTTTTTGAAAACAACTAGGGTGCCTCAGAGAGGTTTTCACCTTAATTGCCTACCCTGGGCACCTCCAAGGGAGGTTTTCACCTAGGGATCTTATTCTTTTCCCCCTTTTTTTTTACATCACTGAGCTTCCTTAGAAGAGGTTTTCAACCCAATGATAGGACTTAAGCGCCTCATGGAGGTTTTCACTTGAGTCCTTATTTTTTCTCTTTTTTCTTCAGTGAGTGGGTGAAGTGGAAACTGAGACATGCTCCACTGCCATCATTGTTTTATTCAAATCTTCAATAAACTCTCGCTTGGAGAGGGGTTTCTTGTAGACTTTCAACTGATGTCCTTTGACAAGCATGGGGATGGCTTCATCATCAATGGTTCTTATCAGAAATGAACCATTTTCATTGCATTTCTCCATAGTGTAGGGTCCCAACAATCTTGTCCTCAGCTTCCCTTTGAAATCCTTGTATCCTCAATCATAGAGTAATTCCCAATCTCCCTCTTGGAATTGCTTCTCCCTAATATTTTTGTCATGCCATATCTTTCTCTGAAGCTGAACTACCACTGTATGGAGAAGGGCTTGCAATCTGTATTCATCCAATCCATTGAGCTAAAGTAATCTTTCCTTTTTTGCGTGACTGAGGTCTAGGTCTAGCTGAGCTGCCATCCTTAGGGTATTGAATTCAAACTCTATTGACAGCAAAGCCTTCTTCCCATAGACCAGTTCATAGGGTGTGAACCCGATGGTGGTCTTCCATGTTATGTTGTAGGCCCAAGTGGCCTCAACTAATCTGTCTTCCCAGTCTTTTTTGCTGCTGCTCACTACCTTGGTTAGGATCCCTTCCAATGCTCTGTTAGTGACCTCCACTTTCCCATTGGCTTTTGGTTTGCAAGGGGTGGAAGTCCTGTGCTTGATCTTATGATGTGTGAGCAGATCTTCTTCCCCCTATGGCAAAATTCGAGTTGTTAAAGGCCTACTGCATTTGAGCCCAATTTGTGATACTATTTCCAAGTAATCCCATGAACTAGCACAATGTTGTGTCCTTGAGAGTAGAAGGGAACAATTTCAACTTTTGTTCATCTTTTGCATAGTCATAAGTTCGACAGATGAAAGCAAACTCAAACAAGAAGGTGTCAAGATCTTCTATAGTCAAACCATGGAAGTGAGGTAGGGCTGAAGGACTTATATTCTTTATTTTGGTGTTCCCATTGGTCTCCCGAATGGGGAAGGTGACCTCTATTCTCTCTCCATTTCCCCTAACATTTCTGTTTTCATCCATTGGCTCCGGAGGAATGCTTTCTTCTTCTTCTTCTTCCCCTATAGGTTCTTCAAATATGTCTAGATATTCACCTAAGGGTTCTTCTTGATTGTAGCCACTGAAGAAGAGGGAAGGTTTGCTGTGTCAAGCAGTGGGGGTGTTGGGAAAATTTTTTCCTAATTTATCTCTACTCCTACGAGGCATGAAAGAATTTTTTTTTGGTTGGTTTTTTGTTTCTTTTTCCCCACACTGAAAGTACCTGCAAAAACTGAAATTTTGATTGAAAAAACAAATTGCAACTAGCTGAAATGAACTTGTTGAATGGAAATTTATAGAATTGAAAAAGAAAGCAAGGAAAAGTAGAACTGAAAGAAAAGAAATGACTAGTCTACTTTTGCCGAAATAAACTATTAGCAGAATGTTGCAATAGGAAATAGAAGAAAGCAGTGATCACAGAATACTCTAACGCTTCCCTGGAAACGGCGCTAAAAAGTGGTGAGTGTCAGTATTGCAGCAAGGATGCTACAACTCCTAGGCTACCAACTTTATTTTTATCAACCTGGTAGTTCGCAACAAACTTGGAAGCGTCGGTGCTATATGCACAAGTACTAGTTCTCACTGCAGGTTATCACTTGGTCAGTCAGCGCGAGATCACTAGGAGCTCAAGCCAACTTCTATAGATTTCAGAAGAATCTCTATGTGCGATGAAAGGAAATAAATATTACTCTCTAGATTTTATTCTAATAGTAGAAAGGAGAAATACTGGAATGTAAAGCAAAACCTAGTAAACCCTAATTAACAAGCTAATTCTACTTTTGCCAAAAACACTATGAAAACCATGAAAGAAATGCCATTACCTACTCAAGGAATTAAACATCTAACCATGCTATTTCTGGAAGTAAATAAGAAAAAAATATATTTTTGGATTTTTATGTGTTTTTATGTGAATTTAACATCCATCTAATTTATTGTGTGTGAGTGTGGCAACAAACAGGTGGCGTTAGAGGGTAGTTTTGGAGCTTGGGAGGATGTTGGACATTGTGGATGGGTCCTAGGAGGTCTTAGGTGGCCTTCTGGAGGATTTTTTCACAATCGGCCTTCAAAATAAAGCCTACAGGAAAAACTACAGGAGGACACAGGAAAACTACAGGAGGAAAACAGGGAAACTACAGGAGGAGGCCGAGAGCAATTTTTGTTGTTTTGGGGGTGTGAGAGTGGGTGGAAAAGGTGGATGAAGGTTGAAATGAGGTTTTAGGGTGCGTAATGTCTACCATGAATCACCAAGAGGGAGAAATATGATTGGGTTTGCTCAAGGAGAGAGGAAGAAGTTCTATGAAAAATGAAGGAAACTAGGCAGAATCAAATGGGACCTATAGGGCATGGATCAAATGGAGGGTGTGATTTTTGCTAAGCTAGACTACTTCTAGAAGAGATATGCTACATAGAAACTGACAGTCAACTAAGAAAATCAAGCAGCCAATGAAATAAGTGCATCCTAGGAAAAACAGAGTTTTGCATTAAAATGGCCTAAACAATGATGTATAAAAGGAAATGTTGCGAAATGTTGTAAGAAAGGAAATCATGCAAAAGGAATATTGCAAATCAGGAAGTGAAAATGATAAAGAAGATCTAAATCAAAGCAAAACTGGACTATCAACCTACTAGAGAGCTACAAACACTAGAAGTATTAGGAATGAGGAAAATCTATGTTTTTGGGGCAGCAAGAGAGTCTTTGCCTCAAATCATGGTCCCAAAGAGAGGAAGAGAGGCCAGGGCACTATTTCTAACCTTTTGAATCTTCTCTGATCACTTCTTAACCTACTACAGAAAGCACAAATGGAAGCAATCTACTAAATCATCAAAAGAAACCTATTCTTAACCATAAGAGAAATACATCTAACAGCAAACTAATCTGCTTAGATTGGGCCCTAACCCAAGAGCTTCGGCCGTCTGAGTTGACTCAGTGCTAGCTCAACAAGGATTCCATCTTCAATATCAAAAAATAGAAAGATTACATAAAACTGTCCTAAAATAGTAAGCTCAAAATTTGAGTAGAGTTTACACAAGGAAAAAAAAGTCGACCCTCGTGAGGCCCTAGGCCTCTCTACTTATACATCTGAAGCTACCAACAACTTCCTTAAAATCAGGGAGGCTTGGCTCCCAAAACTTGAGATAACTATCAATCATCTTCCACTTGCTCAACTTCCTTCTAGTGCATGATTCGGCTGCTTGTACTCCGAACTAAATGAAGGGGAATTCAAAGTGAGGAGCAACAAATGAGGAGGATTCCCTCCTATAAGTCCTCTCCTCTATCTACTTTGAGTTATTGCTATAGTTTTACCACTACATCCTTGACTTTGACGTCGAAATCCATCAATAATCTGCATTAAATACATGTTAGACCACATGGCATAATAACTAACTCAACTCACCCTATAAGCATAAATATAATTAGAAAATCATACAATAAGCTAAGAGAATGGTTGATTTGACTATGTTAGGAGGTAAAATGAGCCCATATAATTACCCATTTATGAGGCTCATCAGCCAGCATCCATGGCTATCTTTGAATATGTAGATCCCATTGATATAATGTGACTGAGGCATGCAAAGCAGCAACTCAAGGTGGAGTAGCTGGAAAGGCAAGTAGCAGAGTTAAAAACCGATAATGAGTAGATGCTCCATTTAGCATAGGAAGTGATGGCATGTCGCCCTCCTTCTTCCTGTTACTCTTTATTTTTGCATGAGTGCTTTCTTTTCTTTTGTTTGGAAAGCATCTAGAAAGAAATTAGTCACGAGATTGAGGATGGTGTACAGTTCCTCTAGATATTAAGAGCCCATGATGTGCCAACTCAGCACTTGATGTGTGAGCTTTATATGCATGGGTATCTCTTGTGTGTTGAGAGAGAATTTAATCCAGTTCCATATGTGGGGAACATTCATTTAAGGGCCCTCACCTCTTACACTTTTAATCAAATAAGCTGGCAGAAGGCTTCTGACACGTTCGAGTCAAATCAGGCCACGAAGCCTTTTATGGTAAGAGGAGAACCCAAGAGATCAGTGACTATGTATAATAAGCACACTACATTTTTGGAAATTATGGGAAACAAGGAATGGATGCTGAGGAAAAAAACGTGGTGCATCGATCTCTGCATCAAACAATTGTTCACGTTTCAAGCTGAGGCCCTGGATAGTTGTTAGAAAAGGTGGATGATGTCACCCACATCTGTATAGAACAGAGTACTATTTGGAGCACCAAATTTTGCACAAGCACTCAGCAGGGTGCCAAGATATGTAGTGTGCATCCAAACATGTGGGTTCTAGTGGATGGGAATTCCATTCCAGTACCCTGTTCTATGGCTGCCAGTAGAACACTACACCCCAGCCTATAATGTGCCAAATGATTGGTGGAAGAAAGTTCTCCTCTCAAAAGGGTTAAAGGTCCCAGGAACAGAAATGGCCGAGGAATACGATCTCACCCTACTTCAGGAAGCACACAGCCTATCCAACCCAGACCTGCAGAGACGGTGAGCTACACGAGGGTTTGTAGAAGCCTAGTTGGGGGGAGATGTTGGGCACCAAATTGGCCTATCTTTTCCCTGCATTTACACTCCTCTTTTCATCCCTTTTGCATTCATTTGCATATATTTACTGTGTAAAACTATGAGGTAATTCCCCTTTATCATCTCTTGGGATATTTAATTAGTGAAGTAGAGTCATGAAGGTTTCTGCTTGTACAAACCACTAAAACACGTGATGATCACAGATTATGGAGCACATGTGTTGACTGCACAACATATCACATTAGTTCTGCGATTCACAACAGTTGATCGACCATGACGAAAAAACATAACTGATTGCAGTTTTTCTCAACTATTTTGGACCATTCCTATTCTTTCTCTCTCTCGGTGCTAGTGCTGCGAAAGAATAGATGTATATCTTTGGGCATATAGTTGCCAGGTTTTTGGGAAAGACATTATTCTCCTTTGTATTTTATAAAAGATGGGTCATTCCTGTATCAGGGGAGGGTAGACCCTGTATTGTATTGTAACAACATTATTTAAATTAATAAGATACAAACCCTTTTGATGATCTATCGTTCGTTGTGAGTAACACAACCCTGATCAAAGAGCTGGGCCCACTCTTCTGCTTAGATGCTGCGTGTTTCCTTGTTTTTTGTGTATTGACTATCACTGTGTTTATTTCTTATTGCTATTGCATATTTCTTAGATAACTGGAATACCTTTTTAAGTTGTTGTGTTTTTATTTCTATTTCAGCAATGTTTTGATTGGTAATCACGAACCCTTGGTTGAGGACAGACTATAACCTTGCCCCTGCATATACCTTGCGTGTTGCCTTGAAAAGAATACGCACCCGGATTGATACATTAATGTAGGAAAAGGGGTGGATAAATTGTTCATACCTAGACACCAACACATGTTTAGTCGGTTGTTCACACAAAGTACACCATAGCCTAGAAACACCTCCTTTGCATATGTGGCATATACCTTCCATAAGACTATGAGATATATTAGCGGTTGTTTTCAACAGACATTGAGAAGTTCATAGGATTCTGCCATTAGGAAATACAAACCCACACCGCAATTTGGGAAACATGAAATCTCATACAATAAGTTTTTCTTTAAGAGGCAGTGTAAATAAGCATGAATAAATTTTATCTACAGATGTCTTCATGGTGGAATGTGAAATGTTACTAGCTACATGTGGATGTGGTGGAGAAGTAATCTATGTTAATCATTTGCTAAAAAAAAATTGTAATTGCATCTAATTTCTTCACATTCTTTTATTAGATGTTTAAAGGAAGTATTAAAAACCTAGAAACCCTACATTCAATACATATGCCTTTTTTTAATCATCAAAATAATTTCTTCACATTTAAAATTAAAGTGCCCCTAATTCACTCAAATTCCCTAATTATTGGCGGAGAGTCATTGTGAAGGCTAATATGGGTGTTTTAGGGTTTAGTGCCATAATATGGAAATTTTCTCCTTTGGTTGACTTTGTAAGCTTATATAAGTATGTCTTGGTTGCAGTAGAAAGTCACCTCTGCATGTGATGTGAGGTTCTATTAGAGTACCTAAGATACACCTGGTAAATTCCTCTATCAAGACTATAATGTATAATGTACCTGTATATTTTTATATGAGTTTGCCAAGACATAATCCTTGATGGGGGAGCTCTAGAGCCAACTAGACCTTAGGTCCAAGGGTTCCCAGTAGGGAAACAACAACATTTTTCACTACCAGGAGAGCCTCATTGACAAAATTGAACAATTGGATCACTTTTCAAGTTTGGAGCGATCTTCACAACGAAAAATGGTTGTGGAGCCACCACAACAAACCCACTTTTGTCTTCCCAATAATCAAATCATTATGAGTATGATTAAAAAATTCATAGTGTTATAGGGTTTAAGAGCATTGATTTGAGAAGAAGAAGGGTCTTTTGTTGTAAAAAGATGACGATATAATCATGGGACAAAAAAATACTCCCTAAAATGAGTCAGTTTTGATGGAGAAACTCAGAATGGCAACTGATTATATATATGTTTAGCCTCCTAAAGTTATGGAAGAAAAGTATTGGTAGAGAAATGTGTGCCAATAGAAAAATATACCATTGGATTTTCATATTTAACATTCCTATATCTAGATTCGTAGGTGTTGTTACTAGGAATTGTGAAACATTTTCGGAAATAGATGTTGTGAAGGGAACCATTGCCCATATTTGTTTTTTTACTTTATTTGAAAGGCTTATTGATACTACTTAGATAGTCTCAGTGTATTTAATTGGGATTCATAAATAATTATATTTTTTGTAATGTATGTTTCTTTCATAACTATATCAATTTTGTAAACTTGCTTTATTTAAAAGGCTTATTATAACTTTTAGACAGTCTCAGTGTATTTAATTGGGATGCATAAATAATGATATTCATTGTAATGTATGTTTCTTTCATAACTATATCAATTTTGTAAACTTATTGCATTGATAAAAATATGTTCTTATCCTACTTTATAAACTAGCTGAAATAAAGGCAAATTTGTTCTAGTGGTTGTAACAGATTCTAGAAACCAAGACAATGCCCAAAGTGAATCATATTCATAATACAACAGTAGGCAAAACAATGTGTTTTCTTTGAAAAATGTTGTGACATTATCTGGTTCAATAAAAGTTGTTACACCCACAATTCTTAATATGGTCTTTTCATATCGATTATTTTTAAGCAAGTTTCAGAGAATGATAGAATATTTGTTTTCATACATTATTTCAAAAGAGTTAATGTGAATCTTAAACTAAAACATACAATTATAAAACATAAAAAACATTACATGTACAATATTGCTATTTCCAGAAATGAGAAACAATAAACATGACATTGGATGTGATGACTACATTTCAAAGATCTCTCAATATTGCGATGGAATGGATTCGTGAAGAAGTAAATACAGAAAGGTCGCATGTATTATTTCATACCTATGCTTACAAACTTTGATCTATCTATCAAGACTTCGCTAAAGATTTTCACAATCCCTTAAGAAACACCAAATGTACATCAACACAAGAATTAGTATGAAGGAATGTTTAGGATATCCTATTTTTATTATATTGTGATTGCAATTAAAACTAACACAACCACCTAAACTATGGTTGGTGAATGTTGATAGGTATTAGAAGCAAAATCTAAATTAGTTCCATATAGGGAATGGATGGTGAAGCCTCTGGGCACGAACAACTCCATTTTGCTTCTAGGCATGTATTTTCTCAACTTCTTGGCCAAGCTTGATCATTTCCTTTCACTTCGGGACAACCATACAATGGATGAAATAGTTAGCATTCCCTTCTGCCTCTCGCTGGAATAGTTGGCACTTTGGCTAGAGAACATATCTGTGGCAGTATCTACAGGATAATAGTTAACAATCAAATGAATTCATTGTTGAATGGTGGGGATTCAATAGGAAGACAATGATTGGATGTATCCCCACCGTTTAATTGTGTGCCTTCCATCCAATTTCATAATAAGAACACATATCACTATAACAAGCCTTTGACTCCCTCCCATCCCATCTTTCTCCTTTTTCTATGCAAGAAATATTTTTTTTAATTTACTAGTATAAAATAAGCTAAAACAATGTTTTATGTTCTCGCTTTATGGTGTTCCCGTGCAACATATGGTGTAGCAGCTAGTGAAAATAATAAAAATTTAAAAGTAATTGCGTGGAGAGAGTATGGTAGAGATGTTGTAATGTCATGTAAACATTTTGACTCCATGACAATAAAATAAAAATTAATAATTATCAGTAAAACATTTTGACTTGGTCAAATTACATAAAACTAAAATAAAATAAAATAAATTATAAAGTTAATCTTTATAATTATAATTATAATTAATTATGGGTAATAATAAAACCATCCTAACCCAGATTGGGGTGGAAGACCAAGGAAACACTAGCGCGACATGGAAATCATCTCATGATAAGCGGAAACACTAAAAAGATTGGTCATGACAAATGGCATGGGACCTATGGAAGTATCATGAAGCGAGCTCAAGCATATAATCTCTGGACAAACATCTACTTTCATTGTTGGTGGTTTCGTGGTATGGGAGAGCAGAAGGCTGGTAGAAACAACATTGAGTATGCAGAGGCTGCCAACCTATGCATGCTTGATTCATTGGTATTTTGATGGGATGCTACTGTAGTGGGGAGACAAGACACTCAAAGCAGTCTCGAGGAAAACCCTCAATGCATAATTTGGGATACGGGGGCTGGAGGTCGCTGGAGTTTCCTACATCTCTAGGCCATGCAGTGGTGTTCCTAGTGGATGAAATCTCGCACGTACGAAGGTTTCTGGGTAAGTCTTGTTTTGTGGCTTAGTGTTTCTTTGTGTTTTGTTTATGTT
Source organism: Pinus taeda (assembly GCA_000404065.3). Classification (NCBI taxonomy): domain Eukaryota; kingdom Viridiplantae; phylum Streptophyta; class Pinopsida; order Pinales; family Pinaceae; genus Pinus; species Pinus taeda. The sequence goes on along the minus strand of APFE030928228.1, from coordinate 190,255 downwards.
CAAATTTTGGGAGTGTTTCATTGGATCGAGATTTCTCTTGTTCTCTAGTGGAGTGTTAGGAAATGAGTGATACCAGGCCTAGGTTCTCAATTGTTTGTAATTTGTGGGTGTGGTGCATTAAGCATTGGGATTTCGGTGTCTGATGGGGTTTGCAAGGGTGTGGAATGTTTCCCATGGTAAAATAAGGGGATTATTATGCTTGACGGGAGGTGGTGGAGCTGGAGCTCAGCTCTGGTGACGTGAGTGCTTGTGGGGAGTAGCATTACCAAGTCTTTGTTGGAGAAAAATGGCCTGGGGTTAGATCATATGAACTTATGTAGGAATGAAATAGAATATAGATATTAAATTAAACACAAATATGCAACAAAAAAATTCTTCATTTCATTAATATTAAAGAACTGAAACATGCTTACAAGAAGAATGGAAATAAACTAGTTCGAGTGATGGTAGCTTATCTCTGAGAAGAGATGTGGTGGTTACATGCCTCTAAATTGTATTACAATGAGGCTCAAGGGCCTTCTTATTATTGAACAATAAGGGGAAACCCTAAACAACCAAAAACCTAACCCTAGGAGATGGAACACCAAGAGTTTGTGGGCCCCGTTGGGGTTAGTCGGGCATTCAACTTCTCGGGGTTTTAACTTTGCCATATGATCTTCATTTCGCGTGTACGATACCTCATTAGAAATATGTATTTGATTAATACAAGATTTGCTATAAGAACGTTCCTATAGCTACTAGCCTATTGCGGACCTTAAAAAAATTTGTTTAGGGGTTCAAAAAAACTACGTAAGTTCAAGACCTGAAAAAATGCTAAAAATAGTAAATGATATTATAATCAAGGAAACAGATGAAACTGTCTAGAGGTATAGGTGGAATAGGAAGGTGGCCACAAATATCCACCTAGATCAGTTCTCCCCCCTTAGGAAGTAATGGTCCCCATTATGTGTAGAGCTTCCATGAGGTCAGGCAATTTCTATTGAATGTGGTCCCTAGTGAGCCACTTGCCCTAGTGAAGGATTTGGCCTGCTTTGACAACTCAATATAGCTAGATCCTTTGATTTTGAGTGTTATTGATCTATGTATATATGATCATATCATTTGTGGCCTATTTATTATAGCTTGGGTTGAGCTCTATTGTTTTGATATGCTTGACAATGTTTGATGTATCAAGCAATGGGGGAAAGTATGGCCACAGTCGGTCCACATTGAATATTGGGTGTAGGCCAATGAACAATGGAATGTTGAGCTCAAAATAATTTTACCCTACAGCCTTAGTGATGGTGTTAGGCCCATATCGGAGTGGTAGAATCTTGCGATGGGGCCCAACGAGGTGCTCCCTCTACAAATGTAACCAAACTTTGTCGCCCACCTAGAACTTGTGTGGTACCCGATGTTAATCATTATGTTTTTTATACTTAGCATTTTCATTGTCCAATATGTCATGGACCTACTAGCAGATGTGCTAAATGCACTGAATGAAGTTGTTAGCCCTGTGAAATTCGAACTGGGCATGAGTTTAATCTTCCTAATTTGCTAAAAATGGTATGGAAACATCAATGGGACATAATGGCTAGAATCCCAATCCCACCTAAAAGGGATTATGGCCATTTGAGTTGTGGAGAGCTATGTTGTAATTGAGTTGGTCATAGGGAAGGATCTCATCCCATGTGCGAGGGTGTTTTGAGTTGTACATGCGCAGGATGTGCACGATCATTCTATTGACAACCTTTGTTTGGCCATCAGTTTGGGGGTGGAAGGTCATGGAATTAGTGAGCTTGGTATCCAAAAATGACTAGAGGCTTGACCAAAATGTGCTTAGGAACCAACTATCCCGACCTAAGATAATGGACTTCTATTGTGATACTATTCTTGTAGGACACTAAAATGTCCATCTTAAATAATTTGTCGATGACCACGAAAACAGAGTCATTTCCATGCTTGGTAGAAGCAAGGCACGACATGTAATCCATGGAGATGGATTCTCGAGGCTAGATAGGAGTTGGCAGGGGAGCATACAGGCGTTTCTTCTTGATTATAGTTTTGGAAATAGTGATGGTAATGCAGGATATGATGCACTTTTAAACATTATGTCGAAGGTTTGACCAATAAAAATACTTATGCAGCACTGTCATTGCCTTCTCTCCCAAAATGTCTAGCAACCTGGTTGTAGTGTACCTCCCAAATCACCTTGGCATGCGCACTTGAAGGAAAACAATGGTATCTCAGGTGGAATAACAATGTGTCTTGGAGGTGAAATTCTAGGACTTTCTTACCTTTCAGGAGCATCTGGTATGTGGTGTCAAATTCTAGATCACTCATGTAAAGATGTGTCCATTCCAAAGTCTCATGTCCACAAGAGTCAAGCACAGTGGTTAGCGCTACGACCGATGGTTGGATGAGGTAGTCTAAAACATTAAATGAGATACCCTTCTTGTACTTGATGTTAAAATGGAACTTTTGTAGGTATGTGGACCATTTCTGATGGTGATCATTCTACAACTTTCCTTTTTTTTGTACGAACTACAGGGGTTGGTGGTATGCGTGGATGACCGTTTCATTCCCCATAATGTAGTGCTTCTATTTTTGGAAAAAATTCACAATGGAATAATTATATTTTTCATATGTGAGATATTTTTGAACTGTGTCCCAAAGTGTGTCACTTTTATATGCCACCAAATGCCCCTTTGAGTAAGAACTACCCCGAAAGCATAGTTGGAGGAATCTGTCTCAATCTCAAATGGTTGCTACAAGTCTGCTAATGTCATCACTAGTGTAGAGTAGAGGTTATGCTTCAACTCAAAAAATGCCTTCTGTTGGGATTCAGACCAAAATAAATTTTCTTTCTCTCTTCCCTTGGTGACTTGACTCAAATTCCAAGTGATATGAGAGATACCCAACACTAACCTGTGGTAGAACTTTGCAATACCTAGAAAGTTGCGTTGCTCTGTTAGAGTGGTTGGGGTTGGTCAATCTCAAATAAATTATATCTTGATTGGCTCCACATGAACACCCCACTCATCAATGATGTACCCCATATATTAAACCTAGGTTATACCAAAAGTGAATTTATCCAAATTGGAACACAACTTGTGTTGTCCTACAATTTGGAGGACCTGTCGAATATGGTGTAGGTGCTCTTCCCAACTCTAGTTGAAGATCAGGGTATCATCCAAATACACTTCCATGAATGAGTTGGTGAAGGGCTGAAAGATGTTGTCCATCAACCTCATGAAGGTTGTGGGGGAATTCGTCAACTCGAAAGGCATGACCAACCATTCGTAAATGCCCTCCTTGGATTTGAAGTAAATCTTCCATACATCGAAGGGTTTGATTGGCACCTAGTGATAACCAAACTTCAAATCAAACTTGCTAAAATATTTGGCCCCCTTAAGCTAGACCAGAAGGTCATCAATCTGTGGGATAGGATACCTATTCCGGACAGTGATCTTATTTAGCACTCAATAGTCAATACAAATTCTCCAGGTATCATATTTCTTCTATACCAACACGATGCGGCTCCCATTGGGTGATGAACTTGGCATGATGTGCCATTTCTACAACAACTCTTGAATTTGACTCTTAATTTTATCATTCTCCATAAAAGAGCATCAATAGATTGGTTGGTTGGGTAGCGGTGCGCCAAGGGTCAGATCAATGGAGTGCTTGACCTGATAGTGCAGGGGTACCCCTATGTGTGAGGTGAAGATATCCTTGTAATTCTCCACATCCTTGTCCATCTATTATTGTTGTGCAGAGGAGCCCTGTCTGGAGGTCGTGGATGTGGCCACAATATTCTTCTTTCCCTGAGGGAAAATCATAAACAAGACAAATTTATTGGCCTAGGAAATGATTTTACTACATCTCTTCGTAGAGATCAACAAGATGGAAATAGGCGGTGCTACCTCCAGTATCCTATATAACTTGTTTCCCAAAGAAATAATAATAGTGCAAGGCCCAGAATCATACACAACATGACACTTCCATAATTATGGTTGGCCTAATAATACATCACAAAATTCAAGAGGAGCAACATCACATAGTACCTCATCTATGTGTTGGAAATAATACTGAGAGGGGGGCTGAATCAGTATTATCACGTCAATAAAACTTTTTCATTTTTCATACTTAGATTCATATACACGACTTCGGTTAAGGATATCTGCATATATACGCAACTGTGTTAAATGCAACCAGCGTACATGCAGTAATCTTATGATTCAGTTAACTTATCTTCAGTAAATGCATCAGAACATTATTAACCATATTAACAGTAATCAGGTGCAGTAAAACAGAACAGATCATCACACATAAAGAGCACACATGAACACCATGATATAAGGTGGAAACCCAATGTGGGTGAAAACCACCTGCTGCAATTTGTTTCTATCTTCCATTAATAAGAAACTTCTTTTACAATGTACTGGTGCAGTCCTTTACCAGTACGCAGGCTTCTACCTGCAGAAGGCTACAACCTTCTTAACTCTTGTACTAGCCGTTCCATTTACGAGTGCGTAGGCACTGGCCTACTGAAGGCTCCAACCTTCACTCGTTTTCCAGTTGTTCCTGGAAGGGAGCTACAACGCCCTGGCTCTTGTACTGGCCAATATGTTTACCAGTATGTATGTGTCAGCCTACGATCATCCACGGACCACGTTTCATCAATTTTCAGACTGGATCCATAAAACAATCACCATTGCACTACAACCTTAATCATCAATCTCTGAATCACCCAATACTAAAACTCTGTCAACAACACAGTCACAGACTACATAACTCTGCAACAACAACCATATCCAATAGCAACTTCAAATATTATACTTTATATTGTATATGCTACTTGTACGAACCCAACCTACGTGTATACGCGCTTTTACCACAAACAACCCGCGTACAGATCTGCAAATTCTACCTCATAACTTTGCAGCTATTTCAGACATCAGAACATACCTAGATCATAACATTCATACAATAAACATGCGTCAATAGATCTAGTCTATCCATAATCAAACCATATAAAGATAATCATTCCAAGCCTTGAGATCCCGTTCCATCTTTCATCATCCTCCACATGAGTGCAACCTTGGTTCAGATCAAACAAGACATCACCAAACCATAACCAGCATCTAGATCTCACACGTCATCAGACATTCATCACTTACACACCCTTTCACACACACTTACTCACCTCTTGGCCTAATGATCTTCTCCTTATATAAGTTTAGGCTTCTCTCAATACCATGATCCAAAACCATGTAGAACCAATACCTTGTACCTAATACCTGGGGTCGTCACTTTCGACCAAATACCATGGACCAAATACCACGGACCAAAACCATGGTTTTCGACATGTACGCGCCTTTTCTTCTGTGAACCCGCATGTATACGCGTACGCGCCTTCTGCTCTGCTAACCCGCATATATACGCACTTTCGTCACGGTCAACCTGCGTATACCTCTCTCTTGACTTGCTGCATTCTGATCTGTCATCTGATTAAGTTTCCATCACCTGTATCAAACCTCTGAGTGAGTTGCCATCAAGGACAACACCTGAATCATAATGCCAACACTATGAAGCACTTGATGCTGTAGGGAAGGAAACACTACTGGCTTACGTGAACATCTCGTCTTTGTGAAGCCACCCGATGGTGTACGACTGTGGGTGTGATGTAGTCCATAGGCCCAGCCGCTTCACCACCTCTGCTGAAATGAGGTTCTTTTGGCTTCCGTTGTCAACAATGAACTACAACGGAGAACCCTTCACCCACATTTGTGAGTGGAAGAGACACTCTCCCTCATGTTATAGCATCATTTACCACCTTTGTATACTTCATGCTCTAAGTCATGGCCTTAGGAATCCCTTTCCCTTCAAACTTGATCCAAATATTAAAAATTATTATTTTAATTTCCATACACAACTCTACCTTGTAAAAAGCGCTTGCACACGTGGGTTCAGCTATACCAAACTCACGTATATTATTTAAAATATGAAAAAAATATAAAATCCCTATTTTTTGGGCGGGGTTTACATGTTACACTGAAATCCTACCTACAGGAGCCTGTGGCCTAACTATTTCCCAACTGAAAAAATTGTTTTGAGGTCATATAAATACACCTCATTGGGAAGGCCTAAGGGACAGAAAATAGGATATTGATATTATATCCGACTTCTCCCTAATCAAGTTTGATTTATCCTTGTGCCCCCTGCACTCCCAGCTATAGGAAACCCATGTTTCCTCATTGTGATGTCCTTTCAAGGGTCACCTGTGACTCCTTCTTCACCTCTTCCTCTTAATTATCCAGACGTTATTTGGTGCACTGGGACCCCGACTCATAGGCCGACAAACCCTGGTTTTTATCATCCTTTTCCTTTGTTTGCTACCACTAGCAGCAAGAATTCATCTATGAGAACTACTAGTGAGCATACTCATCTTTCAGTTCAAGGAGGAGGTACTATTGTTATATCTACTGCAACTCCTAGTACTACAATATTTAGCTCTACTTCCATTCCATCTTTGAGTGGCGGAAGCCAAGAATTTGTTTCCCACACTGGTTCCTTCCCCTTAGGATGCCTTCTAGTGCAATCCCCTCAGTTCCTCTATCCATCCCAACTACTATTTCCGTAGCCATGACTTCTATGGCTAGCGGTTCAGCCTCTTTTCAGGGTTTTCCTTTTGGAAGTGGTCACATACCTCATTCTAATCCTTCTTTAGGATATCTTCCTATTTCTACTCAAGGTCAAAGTTATAATCCTTTTCAAGTGTGGACTAACCTTGCTTTTAGTGGCTTAGGAACTGGAAATCATTTTTCTTTTGGTCAACATGGAACATGCGTTACTCCTCTATAAGTTCTTTTCAGGATTTTTTTCCCTTCGCTAATGCATGGAACCCTTACCAAGGGCTCTCCCCTCCTTTTAATACTTTGCTTGGGGGAAATATTCTTAGTTATGGTAAAGTTTTGGCAGGAGCTGGTCAAACTCCATTTCTCTTGACCACAAGGTCTTCCTTATGGTTCTGTTTCTTCTACAAGAAATCCTTGGAAACCTAGTGCCTCTACAAATATAGCATATTCTTATCAAACTATTGGGAATCCATCTCATAGTGAGTTGAATTCTCAATCTCCTCCGCGATTACCATTCTTGGAAACACTAAATTTTCCAGATCTCTGAAAATTGACAAATGATCCCATCCGATATAATCCGGTGTGGCCTCCAGTTCCTACCAAACTTCCATCAAATATTCCAAAATTCAAAGGAAATTCTGGGCAGGATCTGGCCAACCATATAACAACATTTCATTTACGGTGTTCATCTAACTCCCTAATTGATGATTCAATCAGGTTGAGATTGTTTCAATGCATATTAACTAGAAATGATGCTAAATGGTATATAGAGCTCAATGGGGGTACCTTTTCTTTGTTTGGTGAGTTGGCTACTATGTTTTTGAACCATTTTTCAGTTGCTAGTTCGGTATGATGTTGGAACTGAGCTATTGGCTAGTTTCCAACAAGATACAACAACTCACATTTCTGACCATGTTCAAGAATGGTGAAGAAGAAAGAGGCTCATAAAAATCTATATTCCTAGTGAATTAATTCTCGAATGGATTTTAAAATCCTTACAGCCATAAATTTCTAAGGATGTATCTCTTTCTAGAGTGTTCACCAAAGAGCGGGTTATCTTTAGAGCCTAGCAATTAGAACTTATATATTCATTCTAGGATTCTTGAGAATATTTTTCCTAATGCTCCACGATCAAATATCGATTTAGCTAAACCAAAGCTAGGTCCCCATGCTGACGGGATTGTCGGATCGATCGATAGTAGTACAGCTAACATGCTAAGTCAATTGCAGCAGTTGTCTTTACAAACTGCTTCTTCAAATCAGGCATCGCCGTCAATGTCTATGCATTCTTAACCTTTAGCTATTAACGATGTCCAATATTCCAAATCCAAAGGAAATCAACAATCTAATGGGAAGAAGAAGGGATGAGGTAAGAAGAAATATAAGGATGGGAAGGGTATTGTGAAAAAACCCAGTCATAATACTGGGGAGGGTAAAAAGGAGTCTAAAAAGAAAGTTAAGTTCCCTTGCAAATTGTGCAATGGAGACAATTAAACTTATCTTTGCCCTAATATTCAGGACACTCAGTGCTTGTTAGTGTAGCATGGTTCTTCTAGCTCCTAGGCAGTTCTAACTAACCCTTATCCCCAAGGGCAACAAATGTTTGCTGGCACGAATGCTAGTACTGGAAACCCCACAGGGGGCAAACAAAAAGGGGAAAATCCATCAAATGTATATATGATGAGTACTCATGTTGATGTTGCTACAAGATCACATGATTATGATGAATCAAAATCCTCTAAGACTAAGGCCACTCTTGATGTTTCAGAGCCTCTCCATATTGAGAGGCCCAAAATTGAGTCTATATCTCGGATGTCGAAAAGCTTTAGAAAACGTTCGATGATTAACCCTAATGCCAAGGTTGCCCAGAACTACTCCATTATTGAAGATCACCAAAGCCCTTGTGCAATTTCAGCGTCAGAGGTACTCCAGTCGTATCTGGCACAAAGGAGTGCACTACTCATAGTGATTGGGGCTGTAGACCTGAAAAATCTCTTATCGTTACATTTGACATGTCAAATATTAAGAACAAACTACCTCATCATATGGCTTTGAAACTTTAATCTACATATCGAAAGATCAATATCTTCTGAATTGTAGTTGATGAGGGAGTTTCCACATGTGTCATGTCTATTGCATGTTGGAAAGCTATCGGATCTCCTCAAGTTGTTCCTTCACCTACTCTCTTGACTTCATTTGATGGTCATTCTCACAGGCCACATGGAATTAGTCCAGTCTTTCCCATCTGTGTTGGGAGTAAGGTGGTCAATATAGAGGTGGAAATATTTGATGAAAATTTTGATTATAATCTTCTATTGGGATGAAATTGGATTTATGAAATGCATGCCATTATATCATCATTATTTTGCATCCTATTCTTTGCCTGTGAATGGAGAATTGTTAATGTTGATGAGATGGAGTATTCTCCAAAAGAATCTAATTCATCCTTTGATTCCTCCATTCCCTTGGTGAATAATCCCAAGCAACCTACTGAGAATTTAGGAGTTGGAATGTATTCCTCATTGATAGGTACTTTTGATCTTCCTTCTCTTATTACTAAAATAAATTCCATTTCATCCTCCAAGGCCTATTCTCGAAAAGAGTTTCTTAGAACTCATTATTTTTTGGATCATTGGCCCTTACCCTCTTCTACTACCACATTAGAAGTAGGAAAAATGGGTGGAATGGCATATATGATGTCTACAATTAAAATTGCTTATCAATTTATTGTCAACACTGCAGACTTAGATTCTACTCCTTTTTCACTAAAGGAATTGGATGGATATGCAGCTCCGGCTTAGAATCTTGGCTCTACTTCTTCTATGGACTACCTTGATATTGTTCTACCATCTGAGGAAGAAATCCTAGAAGCAATGACGAGTATAGACAGACTGTGGGATGATTTGCATCATCGGTCATATTTTTCTCCTAGAATTCCATGAAGTAGAATCAAGTTTGTCTATTCCTTCATTGATTGGTGATGTTCACATAGTTTTAAACCCTTTGGCTCCAGCATAGGTTTTTTCCGAAGGCAACATGTCTATTATTTCAGAAACTATTCCGGTGAACATCTCCAAGAATCCCAATATAATCGAGAATGTTTTCATCAGAGCCAAATGCTCCCTTGAAGAAATTGAAATCTATACTGATCTTTTAAAGAATTTTGTGTTGTGTTTGCTTGGTCTTATGAGCAAATTCTTGGAATTGATCTATCAATAGTCCAGCATGAGATCAAGACTTATGTGAATGCAAAGCCCATACTAAAAAATCTTTGGCCAATAAACCCTAGGAAAGCGGCAGCTATCAAAGCCGAGGTTGAGACACTGCTCAAGGTGGGATTTATACACCCCGTTCCGTTGACTAAGTGGTTCTCAAATCCAGTCTTGGTTGATAAGAAACAAGGAAAAATCCTCGTATGCATAGGCTTTAGAGATTTACATAAGGCTTGTCCTAAAGATAATTTCGCCACACCATTTATTGATCAGATTATCGATGAATGTGCAGGAAATGAGATTTTCTCCTGCATGGATGGCTTCTTGGGATATAATCAAATTACTATCCATCATGAAGATCAGCATAAGATAATTTTTATCTACCCCTGGGGTACTTTTGCATACAAAAATATGAATTTTGGCCATAAAAATGTTGGAGCTACTTTTCAGCGGGCCATGTCCTATGCTTTCCATGACATCGAACATATCATCGAAGCTTATTTGAATGCCATAGTTGCTCATTCTTGAAAGAGAATTGATCATCCTCATCATCTTCGATTGGTTTTTGAGTGATGTCATTTTTACAAAATCAAATTGAATCCAAATAAATGTGTTTTCACTCTCACATTTGATCGATTATTGGGATTCAATGTATCTACTGAAGGGATTCATGTAGATCCTTTCAAGGTCGAGGCAATACTTCAGTTTCCTCCCCCCGCCTACCATCCATCAACTTCCAATTCTCCAAGGAAAAGCCAACTTCTTAAGGAGATTTATCATCAATTACGCTGAAATTACAAAGGGATTTATGTGATTTTTGAATATTCACTCAGCCCTCATTCGATGCTTTGAAAAAAGAATTGACCTCTGCTCCATTATTGAGTCCACCCGATTATAGTAGGGATTTTCTCTTATATCTCACTGCAGCAGAATCAACCATTGGTATGGTTTTGGTTCAGGAAGACAATGCTCTATGTGAGCACGTGATATATTATCTGAGCTGAGGCTTGATAGGCCCTGAACTACGATATTCTACTGTAGAGAAATTAGCTTTGGCATCTGTTCATGCTGTCTAACGACTTAGACACTATATTCCGCTTATGAAAATGTTTGTCTTGGTAGTTGTCAATCCATTTCAATTTGTTCTTGGTAGGCGAGTGATTGGGGGAGAATATAACAGATGGATTTTTATTTTACAAGAGTTTGATCTCGAGTTCTTGTCAGCCTAATCTAAGAAATTGTTAATCTCTGTAGAATTAATTTCAAAGTTTCCTTATGAAGAAGAAATAATTTGTGAGGAATCTTTCCCTAATGAGCATATTTTCCTTCTTTTCTTCACAATATCCTTGGTATGGAGATATTATTATATAACTTCAAACTTTGAAGTTTCCCCCCTATTTTTCAAAGGATGAGCAAAGAAAATGGTGTCACTTACAAAAAAGTTATGTTATTATCAGTGAACTATATATCATCACAGGGTTGATTCAATCCTTAGAAGTTGCTTAAACTTAGAATAACTTGAGTCAGTGTTGAATGATTGCCATAGTGGAGCTTGTGACAATCATCTATCTGGGTTTTCTACAACTCAAAAAATCTTGTGTGTAGGGTATTTTTGGCCTTCGATTTTCAAATATTGTGCTGAAGCGGTAAAACATTGTCATTCTTGTCAGGTTTACGCTCAGAAATGTGTGCTCATCTAGCTTCGCTTTTCCCTGTTATTATTGTCTGTCCGTTCACAAAGTGGGGCATTGATTTTGCAACTTGTAACCCGCTTTCGGAAAAGGGTCATAAGTATATTATTGTAACAGTGGACTACTTTACCAAGTGGGCCGAAGTTATGCCTACTTTAGTGAATGATGGTGAAAGAACAACCCTGTTTTTTTTCATCAAGTCATTTCTCGTTTTAATATTCCAAAGGATATTGTCATTGACCATGGTAGTCATTTCGAGAACAAGATGATGGCTGAATTGGCTCTCAAGTAAGGTTTCCAACATGAACATTCATCTCCTTAATCTACTCAGGCGAATGGTCTCGTGGAAGCAGTGACTAAATCCCTTAAAGTTATCCTGTAAAGGAAAATTAATAAGGCTCGATCCAATTGGAATATCATTTTCTATCATGCGCTTTGGGCATACCGGATGTGGGTTAAGACCGCTACAGATTTCACTCCTTTTCAACTAGTTTATGGTTTGGAATCGATATTCCCTTGGAATGTGAAATTCATTCTCTTAAATTAGTTGTCGAACTTATTCCAGACACTTCTAGTCTTGAAGAAAGCCTTATTCATTTGGAACATCTTGATGTGTAGCATCGAGATGATGCCACAATTAACGAAGTTCATAAAACAGAATGAAAGTCCAATATCATAAAAATGTGTGTCCTAGGGTTTTCTCTAAAGGTGAACTTGTCTTGGTCTATGACCAAGACAAATTCATCTTGGGGGCGAGTAAGTTTAAACCCATCTTTTACTGTCCTTTTATCATTAAAAGGCCTTAAATAAGGGAGCTTACAAATTGGTTGATTTTGATGGAAACGAGTTGTCAGAGCCCAGAAATTAAAAAGTATTATTCCTACGTTTCTACCTAGAATTTGCTTGGTTGTAGATATTGTATATATTTGTGCATATCTATTGATAGGTTTCATAGTGATATCAATATTTTTGATCTGCTTTGGCAGGTATCGATGGACGATTTGTTATATCTAGGGTTCATAGATGGTGCTAGTTGACATATTTGGAATTTGGCTTATGTGGCTTGGGTAATTTACTATCCGTCTGGTCAGTGGTTGGTTTCGATAGGCATATGTATTGGCCATGCTTCAAATAATATTGTTGAATATACTATTGTGGTTAACTTACTATTTGAAGCAATATCTCTTTGTATTGATTCGTTAGTAATATAATTGGATTCACAACTAGTTGTTTCTCAGTTAAACAAAATCTATCACGTGAGAGATCCTTATTTATATCGCCAATTTCTAAGAGTGCATTTATTACAAAGATCATTTAATTTTATCACATTTATTCATATTCCATGATGAGAAAATTCATTTGTTGATTCCATGGCTAATTAATCATTAGATTGGCATATTAATCATTCATCACATTAAAAATAAAAAATAATCGAACATCATCTGTATATATGATCATCACCTTATGAAACCATCTGTATATAGATAGAAGTTTTTATTCAAAATGTTATACAAAATTAGGACAAAAATGTCCTACAAAATTAGGGCATAAGCCCAATCATGCTTATCAAAATCTGGACATCTCTAATCTATATCTATGGGTTCATCCCTCGATCTGCATCTCGAAAGAAGACGATGGCATTAGCCACTCGTCAGAAGAGCTGCACCCAATCTTGTGGTACTCCTACCATGTATCTTTGCATAGCCTCTGGTACATCCTTTGTTGCTGTCAGAGGTACCTGGTGAGTTAACCCCTCCAAGTTCCTCTATACGGTATGGATTAGTCTCTTAGTCTTGGTTGAGGCACTCTCCGCGTCTCTTCCACAATGCCTATGCCTAGGTAGACACTCAGGTCTTACTAGTCCCACATCTTTATCATGATAAAATAATTTTCTAAGAATCTTTTTACCTATGGCACCCCATATAGCATTTGGTGGAAGCACTAGATGTGGATCCCCTTTGAACTCCATACCTGCATAGGGGTAGTCCTTGATGGAAATGAATTGTTGTTCCCACCAAAGGAAAAAATCATCATCAAAAGTTGTTTTAGGGACCTCACCACCCCCTACTCTCTTAATCAAATTATCCTAGCTACCTATACGTGGATCCCTTGAGCTGCTGATGGTAGACAGCACTTTGGGTCGAAGCCCTGGTATCCTCTCAAAGAAGAAAGTGCAAAGGATGATACCATACCCAAAATGTTTGGTATTACTCTTTCTAATAAAAGTGAGCTGCTTTTCCAGATTGATCAGGAGGGTTTTATACCAATCAGAGAATGTGGTGAGATAATCGATTGCTAGGCTCATTGTAGCACGCGATTCTTGGTGTAATGAAGTTAAACCTGCTACCCTCATAATAGTAAAAAGGAGAATTGTGAGGGGTAGACTCTCCACATTATTTATTGGGATCTGTGTCCCTACCTTCTCATTATTTCTGGGGCAATATATGCAAATATAATCATCTACATTGAGGCTGCCTTGGGCCTTCCCTTTCAATTTAACTGGCTCCCCTCTTTGGGAAATTCCAACGATGAAGTAGATATCTTCTAATTCAATTTGCAAGGGAATTTGATCAATCATAAAAACATCCTCTTCTGGGTCCCAGTAATTCACAAGAATCTCCAGCAACCTTGTGTTGGTTTTCATATTAGGCATTTTGAAAATTTTTAATAATCCACAACCTCTCAATGTATACAGTGACAGTGGGTCATTCATTACTTCATTTTCTACTACAATATGCTCTCTTTCTTTCCATGTGATAGTCATCATGCAATTCAAACATTTTCATCCATTAAAATAATAATTTGAAAATATTCACTCCGCACACACGGGCTCACTTCATACACAGTCGCGTATAGGGCTTACTCATATGTCACTTTTATATACCCAACCCATGTACACACAGAGAAAAAATCTAAAAACAATATATTTACGGTAAAAATCTTGAAAAAATGTTTGGAATGCACATATATTCATTAAAAGATCGAATTTGAGGAATACTTGTATGTTCGGTAACTGTGCATGCCAAGAAATAAGGTGGATTGTGGTTGCTAGTCTTTTCTCGAGAGCTCCTTCTCTCAATTGTTCAAAACACAAATGAGGTTTGTTGGGCCAAAAGCTTTATTTATAACTTGTAATTTGAAAAACTTTTAAAAACCCACTTTTACAAAGTTTACCTTTTATTTTTAATAATTTTATAAACTTTGTGACCTTTTGGCTTTAAGTGTTGGGATAGGTTGTCTTTCAGGTCAAATTGAAGACTTTGAGATTTTCTCCACCGCTTTGATTCCATGATTTCTAACCCTTCATGGAAGGGATCATTTTTTGTCACTGGCATATAGGTTAGGGAAGACCACTTTTCCGTTGCATTATTAATTCTAGCCTCCATAGTGTGATATGTTGCCTTAGGGTCGACCCCAATGTGTTATTATTATTAAAGCCATTTTCAGTCGCTGACTTATAAAATCATGAAATGATGGTAGAACCTTCCTTTACATGGGCTTCCTAGCTAGGTCACCATTGACATATGTTTCCCATGCTGCAAATATTGAGTAGGCTTGGGAGTCCTCTTTACTCGTGCCATGACTTTTTGCGATGAAGCTTCATTCTCTTTCTTCTTCATTGTCTTTCTGGCTTTATACCTGTTGTGCTATACAACAACCCCCGATTTCATAAAAAACCCTTTACACAAGATCTTAATATGAAATGGGTCCCTTTTAAAATAAACTTAGTTAGATGTTTGAATAAACAGTATTTACCTCATCACAAGAAAAATCCTTATTAAAAGCCCCGATGTAAATGAATCATTTTATAAGGCTTTTTAATTAAAAACAAATTGTTCCTTTAAAAAATATTATAAAACCATTCTATATTGCGATAAAGCAATCAGAGATCGCATATCACAATAATAAAGGAAACACATATAATAAAACAAAACCTCACCCAATCCTCCGATCTGAAAAGAAAATCGCAATTGGCAATTGGAGAAAGCAAATGCCAAAGATATAAAAAAAAACAAAGCCTCCTCAACTCTTCTGATCTGATAAGGAAATCGCAATCGACAATTGGCCGTGTCAATGATAAAAAGACATATGAAAATTCCTAATCAAAACTCCTGATGCTATAAAGTAAATCACAATCGGCAATCGGCGGAGTCACATGACAAAGGGATAAAGCTCAAGCCAAATCTTGACTGCGATCTATTAATTGGGCGCGCATCTCGAAAGGTAAATATACGTTAAAACAATTTGCATGCATTATATTGTATCACCTTTCGGTAATCTGAAATATTTACAGCAATTGCTAAAGCGCTTCCCTTTGACACTCCCGATTTGTGATTTATCGCCAATCATCGACCAATGAAATCTAAAGCACACTTGAAATAATCATTCAATATATGAGTGACGAGAAGGGCATTTATGATATTATTTACCATGATTGGCAGTTCGGACGGCTATTTAATATTACAGTTAATGATAGATCCTCTAAAAAAAATTATCCGTGGTAACCCTTAACTATATTTCACTTATCATACGCCAATCAATGTAATTCTATTCATTGTCATATTGGCTTGTAGCAGCACTTTCTTTGTATCACAGTTTGCAACTGTTTGTGTAGAGTTCTTTCGAAACTAGAAATCAGAGAAAATGGGGAAGAAATCAAAGAAGTCTACAATAGCAGCTCCTACAGTCAAAGATCCAGGACTAAGCAAGAAAGGATTAATCTCATATATGACATGCCTTGGTTTTGGAAATACCAGCTGGGAAAGTACTTATAATATGATGGAAGCAGAGGAGCAGAAAGAGTTATGAGAGGAAGCCACAATCGATTCAACTAACAAATCAGAGAGAGCTCTTAAAGAATTGGCTTGTTCTTATCTTCACAGGATAGCAGCGTGAGCTAAAATCCTACCATACATGGATGTGGTAAGATGGATGGTAGAGAAAACCAGTGACAGATAGAACATTCTCCATAGTAGATGGAAGGATACTCAGTTCATTCCAGCCGGAGGATCTCAGGCAAATGTATCATTTGCCACCACCCGAGAAGCGATACAACAAGGCGTTCCTTGAAGAATTTGCGAAGGAAAATGACTCTGGGACACACCGATAAAGTAACGGAGACATTTTCCAGAAAAACACAAGCACGAGTCATCGGGTAAGTACTCTGTTAACTCATTGGCTTCTCCTTATTGTTATGCTGGAGCTATGATGTGTAGCATGTGGGGAATACATGATTCTGCCAAATTCACCATAGAAATGGTCCCCCTAAGGGAAGCTGCAATCAATGGTTATGAGATGGATTGGGCAAATATTTTGTCTGATAAACTAGCCACAACAATTTTAGAGTACAGAAAAAATGCACATAAAACATCCCGGACCATTCCCCTTTCTATTACAGTGCGTATATTATGGATACTATTTGCTTTAATTCTAAATATCCGATACTCAGATGGAAGTGGACTGCTCAGGATCCAAACCCAATTCATATTTATCATCAGCAGTTATGGAAGGCTCACTACAAAAATCCTCTGTATAAAATTTGCAATGGCTTTATTTTACTTGTATATTATTCTATTTTTAATAAGCCTGCTCCCAGGATATCCTAGGAAGCAGAGACTAACTTGATAGCAGTAGGTAGTTGGTTCGGGGAGGAAAAATTTACCTATGTAAGGCTTTTTGGTAGCCTCACTAAACCCCATGTTCTCCCCCTGTATGTCCCTGATAGATTGTTAGCTCGGGAATTGGCTTATCAAATTATAGTAGAAGGGACATCCAGAACCCTTGGAGATTCAAAGAAACACATGTGGCTTACATTTCCCTTACGATGTGGCATTTTCACTCTACATGACTACAAGCATGCCGAGAAAGAGACAAAAAAGATTCAAATGCTGAATCTTGCCATAATTCCTAACATGCAATATGATCCAAGACAAGTTACTTATAACGTCACATCTCAAGCCAAACTTGCTAAATTTGATCATGAAGTTGATGACTTCGATGATTTATTTGCTTCAGCTGAATCAGTATTTCAGGTTAAAGGATTGGTCAGGATGAAATATGAAGATGAAGGGTTAGAAACATTCAATAGGCTTAGACACCAGAGGTTGCAAACTCTGCCTTTAGACCTATTAGCCACAACCCCGACAGTCCAGTCAAGTGAAACTGAACAGCAAGTTGTTGATAAAACTCCTACAGTGGAAAAAGTTCCTGAGAAAGAAAAAACACCAGAGCAGGAGCAAGAATGAGGAAAAGGCAGTGAACTTATTGATTCAAACATTCATATTGATCCCAAACTACTAAAAGAATGGCAATAGTTTGACTCAATCATCAGCAATACTGAGAGATTGCAAGGATTTAGTGTTGAAAAGTGTGCAACAAGAAATGCTTGTTGAGAATGCTACAAGATGATGGAGCTTAGTGGAAAGGAGTCACCTTCACTAAGTGGGCCCGCAGGCTATTTTTGGCGCAAGTCTATTTTTAGACTATGTCTATTTTTAGACATATGGATCATGGTCTATGAGTTGCAGGATGCTATTTGTGGATGATTGGTCATGTTGGTAAAAATAGATGGACTTCTATTTTTAGACATATGGGCGGAGTCTATTTTTAGACTGCCAGGCTAAAAATAGAAAAGTCAAATATTAATATCTCACAATAATATTTGGACTATAAACTTAATCTTATTCTCTTGGAGCACTTCAGTTCGAGCTACGGATGTGGCACATGCAATTGCATGAAGGAAATACGTGGTTCTTATGGGTTAGTTGAATATTTGCATGCATGACTTCAGTTAGAACTCAAGTGAGTTGAGTTTAGTGGACTGGAGGTGCAGTTGATGGAGTTGTGTTCAGTTTAGCTTTGTTAAACTGGTTGTATTTAGTCTAACTGGCGAATAGACTAGAGATGAGTTGGGTGAATTAGTTATTAATTAATTCACAAGGTATTAACTCATAATACAACTAATGAATACATCAGTTAACTCAGTTGCATGTCAGTGCATGTTCAGTTCAGCAGGGACAGGTGTTAGAGAATCAGATTGCTATCAGTTGTGACTATAGTTGTGCACCAGATCTTGCACAAATCAGGGGATTGAGTATGGCAATGAGTTTGCCCACATTGTAGCTTGTTCTCATGTGATTTAGCCAAGGAAAGATGTGGCTGCCTTGGAATTATCATCAGTTCTCGAGCAGGTATTGAGCAGCGGAGGCAGGCAAGCAGCGGAAGAGATTTGAGCCAGTGATTGATTCAGATCTAAGCTGTATTGTGTGTAACAGAGGTGGAGATACTTGTGAGAAGTATTATGCTGTGTAATGTTACATGACTCAATCATTAATATACAGATAGTTGGGGTTTTTAGCGAGATGGTTTCCCCGGGATACATACTGTGTTAATGTGTGAATGCTCTTGATGTTTTATTGTTATTGATGCTACTATATTGATGATCAACGTAGAGGAGCTTATGTATTTTGTATGTTTTCCGCAATAGTACATGATCAGGATAATCTCTGTTGAATATGTGTTAAATTATTCAAAATTTCTACATTTAGTACACTTGAAATGACAACTGGTCAAAAGACAACAACTAATACAGTTCCAACTGAAGGAACTAGCGGTCCACCCATGACTCTAAAAGATGTAGAAATGATTCCAGAGAACCCTTCCGATGAAATTGTTCTGCATATAGAAGAAATACCACCCTTGGATGTCTTCTACAGCCCTAAGCATAGGGTTGTAATAAAGAGACAAAGGAAAAAGAGAAAAATTGATCAATCTTCTCTTTTACCTGCACAGATGGAGAAAACTAATGTGGTATGGAGAGAGGAAGTCAACCCTTCCGAAGATCTTACTAAACTCTCTCAGTATGCTAGAGCATACACAGAAGCTACTATGGACAACGCATCAGAAGTCAACAATTCGCTTAAAGAAAAGGATCAAGCAATCGTCTCACTAGAGACACAGGTACATGAAAAGCAGTAGAGGATAGAGTAGTTAGAGCAATAGTTAGCAGCACAGAAGAAATCAAATGACCAATTAAACGAGCAATTGCTCAAAGAGAAATAGAGGATAGGTCAACATGCAGTTTAGAAGAAAAAGAAATTATCTCAAGCATTGAACAAGCTGAAGTCAATGAATGAACAGTTGAGAAAATCAAAAGAAGAATAGATCGCTCAGCTGTCACTACAAATAGAAAGGTTCAAAGGTTTTCCTCAAGTGGAATAATTCAAATTAGAGGCTCTCCAAATTACTAAAGAACTACCTAATCAGATGAGCTTGTTATGTAATAATATTTCTCTTGTTCCTTCCTTATGTGAAATTTCCTCATCTATGATTAATAAGTCAGTTGATGCAAGACAGAAATTGGAGCAGGCAGATGAAACACTAACAGAGTTTCTCTCTTGGCAAGAAATCAAGGAAGGACAAGCTGCAAATCTACCCCAAATTCTGGAATCACATAAGGAAATCCTATTCCTTGAGTGGCAATCTCAACTGATGAAAGCAGAAAGGGCGACATCAGAATGTAGACCAACGACTAGTAATCTGGTTGAATTGATTAATGATACTCTTTATTTGTCAAATTTAATTTCAGAATGTACTCCAGGGAAACTTCCATTAGTCAAAGCATTGGAACAAACATGGAAATAGGAGCTGCAAAAGAGAGAAATATTAATCGCGGGCATTCAAACTTTAACATGGGAAACCCTTTGGTTCTTCCTCGTTAAACCATATAGTCAGAGAACAATGATGAAATGACTCACCGATGCGATCGGTAACATGATTCCCAAAATTACTGATGCTACATATACTGCCTAGTTACATTCGCGCATGAGTCATCCTCCAGAACTGCAACTGATGCTCAACATATGCCAGCTCAAGCCAAAAGATAATCAGCCGAAACAATGAACCATTCTGACCCATTGCAAGCATGCCTATTTTGGGGAGATTTTCATATATATTTCTGATTTGGTTATACCAGCACACAACATTTTTATTTCATAGTTTGTTAGTTTAGATAGTATTTATAGACCCTTTCATGTCTTTAGAAAGGGTCCTCAAATTTTGTATTAAGACTTGGATCGGGAGTTGCACTACTGTGCTTCTGATATATATTGTTTTATAAAACTGGACCTGAATTCTGAGTTTTAATGAAGAGTACTTTTACGTGATATGCACTATTGCTTCTTGTAAAAGTATTTCCAAGTTGAAAGGTGGAATCTGAATGCGATTGATATCAGAGGGGATTCAAATTACATATGGTACTATTATCTACGTTTTTGCTTCATTCTTTTATATGAATCAGTGTTTATTCATTTTGCTATTATTGCTATATGTATGCGCTTTCACAGCAATTCTTTGGCTTATCACTATTGAATGTTTAAGAGTAGTTATTTTTCATTCATATTTATGTCAATGATATATAAAGAATAGTGTAATAATGTTTTAATTATTACTTTGTTCAAATAATTGAACAAATTAATTATCATATGAATAAATGTTTTTGTTTATAATTAGAGTCATCTATATGCCTACTTGTCGATAAGAATAATCAAGAATTACACTAAAGAGAAAGACATCCCGGGATAGATTAGTTATTTATATTGCTGCATTTTTAGAATAATCATCCATCATTACCATTAGATATTAGAAAATCAATCACTTATCCATCCCATTTATAAATTATTGGGAAACTAGTCCCATTATATCTAGTCGGATCCACCACACCAAATGGAAAAGGAGTTGCCTTTAACGTCTGGACCGGGTGGTTTTCCCCGATGTTGATGCAGTGATTTTTGAGGCATCAACATTTTTGGCGCTAGAAGGAGGGAAATAATTATGAATGGCGAGCAAACTCAAATCTACAATCCATTCTGAGAGTAAGTCCCCCTCCACCTCACCTCTGACTTCTCCCTCACATGCTGGAACTCCAGTTTTCAAGCAAGAAGTAGAGGAAACAACCACCACTACTCAACTCCAAAATATCCCAGATAAATTAACTCTAGAATCTCCTGAAGTACAGTATTTAATCCACAAACTTCAAGGATTCTCAATATCACCACAGAAATCTGAGGTATCTCAAGGTAGTGTGACTGCAAAATTCATTCCTTCTCACCCCCTCACTAGACTTCAAAGTGAAAAGCTTGGTATTGAACCTACTGAGTTACCTTTGCCTAAAAGGAAAAGGGCAAGGAAAACAACTACAGAATATGACATTAAAACTTTCTCATCATCATCCTTCATTTCATATTCTCCATTGCAAATTCAACCATCCACTCCTCCACTCCAGATTGTTGTTCAACAGGGAACTAGAACTTCAACACCTGCTTCTCAACCTTCTGGAACCTCAATATCTTCTCCTTCCCAACCATCTAGAATCTCATTGACACTATCATCTATTAGCAGCTCAACAATGGCACAGAATCCATGGAACAATCCTAGTGCAGTCACTATGCCTGCACCTTTAGACCCATTGCCAGCTCATCCTAAAAAATGGTTGCCGAAATTTAATCCAAATGCAGGCATACCAGCAGATGAACACATTAACAAATTTATGTTGTTAATTAACTTAAAAGGAGTTACTGAGGAAGATGTGGTTGTTAGAATTTTCCCTTATACTCTGCAAGGATTGACTGTGTCTTGGTACTTTTCCTTACCATCAAGGTCCATTACCAGTTGTAATATTTTTCAAGAACAGTTCTTGACTAAATACGACAATGACAGATCTATAGCAACATTAACCAATGATCTTTCAAATCTTAGGATAGAGTCTAAAGAACCTATAAAAGAGTTCAATTCATGTTTTAATAAACTCTTAAATAAGATCCCGACTGCCTCTAAACCTAGCGAACAAGTTAGAAGTGAATGGTATATAACAACTTTACCTTCAAATATAGCTATCTTTGTAGATAGAGCTGCAAAAACTACTCTAGCTGAAAATATGAAAGAGGCAATTGTTGTGGAAAAACGTATCATTGCCTTATAAAAGAAAGTTGCTCTCGAAGATAGAAAATCTAAAAATGTCTCCTTCAAAGATGATTCGAAAAATAAAATGGATAAAGATCCATATGATATGGAAGGTCTCCAAAAAGTTCTCAAGACTATGTCAAACGAAATGATAGAAATCAAGAAGCAAGTAGATGAGACTTCAATTAAAATGCCATTTAGAAACTTTAAGAAACCAGAATCAAAACCCCCAAATGTTATATCAAACGCAGAGTCCGACCCCAAAGAAGATGAAGAAGAAGAGATACTCTTATCATCTGAAGAAACTGAAGAAGAGGTAACTATAGAATGTCATGGGATGTGGGACTTTATTTTGCCTAATTCTGATACAGAAAATGAACAGGAATCTTTCCCTGTAACTACCAGAAGTAAGGCACTCCTGAACCTGTTGAATTAACTCAAAAGAAAAGGAACACAGGTACCATTACTAAAGAAAAAGACCCCACAAAAAGGTCTACAACTGCACCTTCTCAAAATCAGCCATCATCTTCAAATCCACCTTCAACATCTAAAACATTAGTAGTTACAGACTCTATGGATTACAACATTATTGAAGACATCAAGAAAACAAAGGAAAATATCACTATGTTTGAACTTAGTAAACTCAAACATCAACAAAAATTGTTGCTTAAAGAGCTAGATGCAGTACCTACTTCTCCTCTTCCAAATACAGATGATGTTCTAATTAGAGATAGATCAAATTCCCATTCTCCTCCTTTTCTCTTGACCTACGAGATTTATAATAGAAATCTATACAATTGCTTGATAGACTCAGGGGCTTCCTCAAATATAATGCCAGCTTCAGTTTGTTCCAAACTGAACATTGAACCCCAAAAATCTGCAATTCATATTGTCCATTTGGATAGAACTAAGGTTTAGGTATTAGGAGAAATCAACTCAGTTACCATTAGGTTATCAGCTGATCCAAGAGTGGTTAAGAGAATTGATATTTTAATCGTTGATATTCCCGAGTTCTATGGCTTGATTTTAAGTAGAGACTGATCTGATAAACTTCATGGTTACATTTCCACTGATTGGTCGCACATGTGGTTACCTTGTAAAGGAAAGCCAAATCAGATAAATATTGATCAGGAGAAACATATGACTCATACTGTTACTGATTTTGAATAAGAAAACCAGCCAATAGCATTCAACAACAACATTCTGGGTAATTACTCATTTGAATCATTCTTTGGCAATTTTACTACTCAATCACCACCTTTTTCAGTTAATAATTTCACATCTCAAATTGAAAATTTTTCCCAAACAGATACATCAAGGTGTGTTAAAATTGCTAAGGAAACCGTAAATAAAATTGTAGATAAACCTTTTTTTTGGTCATTATATTTTGATGGGTCTAAATCTAATGAAGGTGCAGGAGCAGGATGTGTTTTAGTTAGTCCCGAGGGAGAAAAGACCATGTTATCATGTAGATTAGAATTTGAGTGCACAAAAAATACTGTTGAATATGAAGCCTTGATTCAAGGACTTTATAAAGCAATTGGTATTAAAGTTCAATATTTGAAAGTGTTCGATGACTCTGAAATTGTTATAAGACAAGTAGAAATACTATACATTGCCTTTCTAGTCACCTTCAACATTATCAATCTTTGGTACAAGACCCTGTATCTCATTTTTTAGCACTTAATATTTCTCCCATCCCTAGATTCCAAAATGTAGCAGCAGATTTACTGGCCAATATTGCTTCTAAGCTCCTTCCATCTGAAGATTACAGTCCCAATAGATTTTCAATAGAATTAATTTCCAGGCCATCAACTCCTGACAATGTCACTAACTGGCGAGTGTTCAGTCATGATGATGACATTTTAAATTTCTTAACTTCTACTAAGTCCTATGATGATCAAATTATTGATGAAAGTGAGCATGATCTTCAAATGAAAGAAAAACTTGAAGAAAACTCAATACCCAAATCAGTGGTCAAACTTGAAGACCTTTATGACATCAAAGATAGGTTTAAACATGTTACTAATTCAAAGCTTCAAAGTTCTACTTTGAGATTTGAATTAATAAACCTTGGTATTGAGGACAATCCACAAAACATCAATTTGGGATTAGAACTGACTTCAGAAGAAAGAATTGCATTTATTAGACTATTGCATAAATATAAAAATGTCTTTGCTTGGAAATATGATGATTTGAAAACGTATGATACATCTATCATACAACATACAATTTCGATGATATCTGAAGAAAACCCAGTACTGCAGAAATTAAGGAAGATTCATCCTAACTTAGAGAGTCAAATAAAAGCTGAATTAAACAAACTCTTGAAAGCTAATATAATTTTTCCTATTAGACATTCAAATTGGGTGTCCAACATGGTGCCATTAAGGAAGAAAAATGGTGACATTAGAATTTGTATTGATTTCAAAAATCTTAATAAAGCAAGTCAAAAGGATAACTTCCCTCTACCAACAATGGATCAAACTCTCCATTCAGTAGCTGGTTCTGAATTAATGCCCTTCTTAGATGGTTTTCAGGGTATAACCAAATTTTGGTGCACCATGATCACAGACTTAAGACTACTTTCAGAACCAAGTGGGGAACTTATGCCTATCAAAAAATGCCTTTCGGATTAATCAATGTTGGAGCCACATTCCAAAGAGAAACGGACATAGCATTCAAAGGTCTAATCAATAATTCAGTAGTTTTCTATTTGGATGACATTACTGTTTTCTCTAAGAAAAGATCAAATCACTTGCATGATTTGAAACAAATCTTTGAGCGCTGCAAAAGGTATGGCATTTCACTCAATCCTAAGAAGTCCTTTTTTGCTGTTAGCCAAGGTAAACTCTTGGGTTTCATTGTTTCAAAGGATGGTATTTATATTGATCCAAATAGAATCAAAGAAATTTCTGATATTCCATTTCCACATAATAAAAAAACAATGCAATCATTTTTAGGTCAAATTAATTTTGTAAAAAGATTTATCCCAGATTTTTCACAGATTATTTTACCATTA
This sequence comes from Pinus taeda, assembly GCA_000404065.3. Classification (NCBI taxonomy): domain Eukaryota; kingdom Viridiplantae; phylum Streptophyta; class Pinopsida; order Pinales; family Pinaceae; genus Pinus; species Pinus taeda. Next base: position 164,751 of record APFE030928228.1, on the reverse strand, counting down.
CAAACCAAGATCAGGAATAACTCAGTGTTTAAATGGGGACATATAGAAAAAAAAAACTTTCGATTCGATCAAGCAAGCAATCATGAATGCTCCTGCATTAAACACTCCTAATTTTTCAAATCATTTCGTTCTATATACTCTTGCATCTAATTCATCCTATGTAGTAGTGCTGACACAAATCAATGATCAAAACTTGGAAGCACCAATTTCATTTTATAGTTCAAACCTTCAAGGTGCTGAACTTAATTACTCTGAAGTTGAAAAGCAAGCCTTTGCTGTATATAAATCCATTAAACACTTTAGACCCTTTCTCTTAAAAGCTCACACAAAATTTATAGTTCATTTTCAGCAGTAAGACAGTTACTAGTTCAAAGGGAATTGGGAGAAAAGAGGGCAAATTGGGTCACAGCATTACAAGAGTATGATTTCGACATGAAACCAGAAAATATTGTCAAAGGCAAAGGTTTTTGCAAGTTGTTAGCAAGAGCTTCTAATATTCAGGAACGTGAAGGTACAAATGATATTGAAGAGATCAATGAGATAAGTACTATTAATCCTGAATCCCAGTATGCAAATTGATATTCTATTTGAAAAATGGATATGCTCCTTCTAATCTTTCCTATAAAAACAAGCGTGCCATAAGACTGAAAGAAAAAAACTTCATGATTGTTGATGGTGTGTTGTTTAGACAGAATTATGATTCAATTTTGTTAAGATGCTTAGAAAAACCTGAAGTGCAAAAGGTCTTGCAGAAACTACATGATGGTCTGGTAGGAGGACATTTTGGAGATTATACGGTAGCCCATAAAATCATTCGTGATGGGTATTACTGGCCCACCTTATTTAAAGATACTCATGAATATGTAAGGAAATGGCAAACATGTCAAACTACCAGTGGAAGACAAAGGAAGCCAGCTTTTCCTTTGCAACTAGTCAACATTGAACAGCCCTTTGAACAATGGGGATTGGATATATTCGGAGAAATCACTCCATATTCATCCAAATAGCATAGGTATATCCTTGCAGCTATCGATTACTTTACCAAGTGACTGAAAGCAATTCCTTTGAAGACAGCAAACTCTAAGGCAATCATTGAATTCATAGATCAGTTCATCATTACCAGGTTTGGTGTCCCAAACGCTCTTATTTTTTATAATGCATCTTACTTCTCTGGTAATTCTATACTTGAATTTTCTATGAAAAGAGGATTCAAATTGAAATATTCTGCAAACTATTACCTTCAGGGTAATGGTTTAGCATAATCTACTAATAAAAATCCTATCAAAATCATTAAGAGAACTATTGAGCAGAATCATAAGAACTGACATAAGTCTTTGATATTTGCATTATGGGTAGACCGTATAACACAGAAGGCCTCAATAGGCACTTCTCCATTTAATCTAGTGTATGGAATGAGGCTGTCATACCATCAAATTTAGTACTTCCATCACTAGCCTTAGTGTAGTTTATTGAAGAAAATCCCTCATCTTCTATTCAATTAAGACATGATCAGATCCTAAGACTAGAGGAAGAAAGGGAGAAAGCACAAATTACACATGAAAAGCATCAACAAATTATTAAGTCTTCTTTTGATACAACTTCAACCAGCTCAAAACATTTACAGATTGGTGATCTGGTTTTGAAATGGGACAAAGCCCATGAGGATAAAGGAAAACACACTAAGTTTCAAAAAATGTGGCTTGGATCATTCCAAATCAACGAGAAGATAGGCCCATCTACATTCATATTACAAAATCTCAGGAAAGAGAGATTCTCTATCAGTCAATGGCCTTATTTTGAAAAAAATCTTCAATTGAGGAGGTAACCCATTCTCACTTTGTAAATATTCAATTTTTGTCTTAGGAAATAAAGTTTTAAATATCCTTCTATTGGTCTTTACTATATTGAAAAAGTCACTCAAAAGAAAATAGTCTTAATATTTACTTTTGATAGATGGAAGCTTTGAAGGAAAAGGAAAATTCTAGGGAATTAGGTATAAATGAATTCTGAAAACCCTTTTCATTTTTGTGAAATCTTGTAAAAACTTAAAAATACTATAAATCATTCTAAAGTTTTAGAAGCTTAAAAACGGTTATCAATACAAAGCAAATACTGATTCAAACTTAGCATCTTCAACTCTCAAAATTGTCACCCATGTTCTCTTAAGGAGAAAATTATTCACCCCATCCATCAAAGCTTATAATTTTTCAGAGTGTAATTCTCAAATATATTTGATATAAAAGATAAGAGGTCTTATCATGAGCCTGTTTACCATGTTCATAGGGGACTAGTTCAACTGACATTACCAAAACTACATACCAAAACAGGGTAATGGCTTATAATTATAAGACAAGGGGTCTCATCATGAGCCAGCTTGTTTAGTTAAATTACAACCAGTGAATGGCATTGTCAACAGCTGACCACCAAACCAAGACAATGGATTTTTATCTTACAAAATAAAGAAGTAAGAAAAAAAGAAAATGAAATACAAAAAATGAGGAAACATATCTTTTTGATTTCATTCTTTTAAATTATACTCTGAAATGGATGGAACAATGAATGATTAAATGGTTAAAAGGTAACCCTGTCGAGAATATGGACGTTTGCTGGCGACAGTGGCTCTACCTATGACGAAGGGGTCATTATACAAGCTAAGTTGGAGAAATCTTTTGTTTTATCATTATCAACCAATTAAGGTTTAGTTAAAACTTAGAATGTATTTAATTTTGAGATGAGAAAGAGATAGCAAAAATAGTCTTCATTATATTCATAATTTATGGTTACCTAGTTGTATTAGATTTCCTCTATCTATTAAGGTTTTCAAATTAAGAAAGTTAAAGTCTTATATTATTTTCTCAGAGATAAATGTTTCTTCCAGTGAATCGCCAATTGTTGTGTTGTACAACAACCCCCCATTTCATTAAAAAACCTTTACACAAGATCTTAATATGAAATGGGTCCCTTTCAAAATAAACTTACTTAGATGTGTGAATAAAACGGTATTTACCTCATCACAAGAAAAATCCTTATTAAAAGCCCCGATGTAAATGAACCATTTTATAAGGCCTTTTAATTAAAAACAAAGCGTTCCTTTAAAAAATATTATAAAACCATTCTATATTGCGATAAAGCGATTAGAGATCGCATATCGCAATAATAAAGGAAACACATATAAAAAACAAAACCTCACCCAATCATTCGATCCAAAAAGCAAATCGCAATCGACAATCGGAGAAAACAAATGCCAAAGATATAAAAAAAAGAACAAAGCCTCCTCAACTCTTCCGATCTGATAAGGAAATCACAATCGGCAATCTGCTGTGTCAATGATAAAGAGACATATGAAAAGGCCTAATCAAAAATCCCAATGCGATAAAGTAAATCGCAATCAGCAATCGACAGAGTCACATGACAAAGGGATAAATCTCAAGCCAAATCCTGACTGCGATCTATTAATTGGGCACGCATCTTGAAAGGTAAATATAAGTTAAAACAGTTTGCATGCCTTATATTGTATCACCTTTCAGTAATCAGAGATATTTACAGCAAGTGCTAAATCCCTTGCCTTTGACACTCCTGATCGCTAATATGCGATTTATCACCAATCGTCGATCAATGAAATCTAAAGCACGCTTGAAATAATTATTCAATTTATGAGCGACGAGATGGGCATTTATGATATTATTTACCACGATTGGAAATTCGGATGGCTATTTAAAATTATAGTTAAGGATAGATCCTTTAAAAGATTTTATTCGTGGTAATCCTTAACTATATTTCATTTATCATACGTCAGTCAACGTAATTCTATTCATTATTATATTGGCTTGCAGCAGCACTTTCTTTGTATCACGGTTTGCAACTGTTTGTGCAGAGTTCTTCTGAAACCAGAAATCTAGAGAAAATGGGGAAGAAATCAAAGAAGTCCACAACAGCAGCTCCTGCAGTCAAAGATCCAAGACCAAGCAAGAAATTATTAATCTCAGATACAACATGCCTTGTTCTGGGAAAAACCAGCTGGGAAAGTATTTATAATCTGATGGAAGCAGAGGAGCCCGAAGAGTTATCAAAGGAAGCCACAGCCGATTCAACTTACAAATCAGAGGGAACTCTTAAAGAATTGGCTTATTCTTATCTTCACAGGATAACAGCGCGAGCTAAAATCCTACCATACATGGATGTGGTAAGATGGGTGGTAGAGAAATTCCAGTGACAGATAGAACATTTTCCACAGTAGATGGAAGGATATTCGATTCATTCCAGCTGGAGGACCTCAGAAAAATGTATCATCTACCGCCACCCGAGAAGCGATACAACAAGGCGTTCCTAGAAGCATTTGTGAAGGAAAATGACTCAAAGTCAGCACTGATAACGCAATGCAGACATTTTCTAGAAAAACACAAGCACGATTCATGAGGTAAGTACTCTGTTGACTCATTGGCTTCCCCTTATTGTTATGCTGGAGCTATGATGTGTAGGATGTGGGGAATACATGATTCTGCCAAATTCACCATAGAAATGGCCCCCCTAATGGAAGCTGCAATCAATGGTTATGTGATGGATTGGGCAAACATTTTGTCTGATAAACTAGCCACATCAATTTTATAGTACATAACAAATGCACATAAAACATCTCGGACCATTCCCCCTTTCTATTACAGTCCTTATATTATGGATACTATTTGCTTTAATTTTGAATATCCAATACTCGGATGGAAGTGGACTGCTCAGAATCCAAACCCAATTCATATTTATCATCAGCAGTTATGGAAGGCTCACTACAAAAATCATCTGTATAAAATTTGCAATGCTTTTATTTTACCTATATATTATTCTATTTTTAATAAGCCTACTCCCAGGATATCCCACGAAGAAGAGACTGACTTGATAGCAGTAGGTAGTTGGTTCGGGGAGGAAAAATTTACCTATGTAAGGATTTTTAGTAGCCTCACTAAACCCCATGTTCTCCCCTTGTATGTGCCTGATAAATTGTTAGCTCAGGAATTGGCTTATCAAATTACAGTAGAAGGGACATCCAAAACCCTTAAGGATTCAAAGAAACACATGTGGCCTATATTTCCCTTACGATGTGCCATTTTTACTCTACATGACTATAAGCATGCTGAGAAAGAGACAGAAAAGATTCAAATGCTGAATCTTACCATAATTCCTAACAGGCAATATGATCCAAGACAGGTTGCTTATAACGTCACATCTCAAGCCAAACTTGCTAAATTTGATCATGAAGCTGATGACTTCAATGATTTATTCACTTCAGCTGAATCATTATTTCAGGTTAAAGGATTGGCCAAGATGAAATATGAAGATGAAGGGTTAGAAACATTCAATAGGCTTAGAGACCCGAAGTTGCAAACTCTACCTTTAGACCTATTAGCCACAACCCCGATAGTCCAGTCAAGCGAAACTGAACAACAAGCTGCTGATAAATCTCCTGCAATGGAAAAAGTTCCTGAGAAAGAAAAAACGCCATAGCAGGAGCAACAACAAGGAAAAGGCAGTGAACTTATTGATTCAGACATTCATGTTGATCCCAAACTACTCAAAGAATGGCAACAGTTTGACTCAATCATCAGCAATATTGTGAGCTTGCAAGGATTTAGTACACCTAAAATGACAACTAGTCAGAAGACAGAAACTAATACAGTTCCAACTGAAGGAACTAGCGGCCCACCCATGACTCAAAAAGATGTAGAAATGATTCCATAGAACCCTTCCTATGAAATTGTTTTGCATGTAGAAGAAATACCACCCTTGGATGTCTTCTACAGCCCTAAGCATAGGGCTATGATAAAGAGACAAAGGAAAAAGAGAAAAATTGATCAATCTTCTCTTTTACCTGCACATATGAAGATAACTAATGTGGTATGGAGAGAGGAAGTCAACCCTTCCGAAGATCTTACTAAACTCTCTCAATATGCTGGAGCATACATAGCAGCTACTATGGACAAGGCATCGGAAGTCAGCAATTTTCTTAAAGAAAAGGATCAAGTAATCATCTCACTAGAGACACAGGTACATGAAAAGCAGCAGAGGATAGAGCAGTTAGCAGCACAGAATCCGTCAAACGACCAATTAAACGAGCAATTGCTCAAAGAGAAAGGATCAACATGTAGTTCAAAAGAAAAATGAACTATCTCAAGCATTGAACAAGCTAAAGTCAATGAATGAATAGTTGAGCAAATCAAAAGAAGAACAAATCGCACAGCTGTCACTACAAATAGAAAGGTTCAAAGGATTTCCTCAAGTGGAAGAATTCAAATCAGAGGCTCTTCAAATTACTAAAGCATTATCTAATCAGTTGAGCTTGTTATGTAATAATATTTCTCTTGTTCCTCCCTTATGTGAAATTTCCTCGTCAATGATTAATAAGTCAGTTGATGCAAGACAGAAATTGGAGTAGGCAAATGAAACACTAACAAAGTTTCTCTCTTGGAAAGAAACCAACGAAGGATAAGCTGAAAATCTACCCCAAATTCTGGAATCACAAAAGGAAATCCTATTCCTTGAGTGGAAATCTCAACTAATGAAAGCAGAAAGGGCGACATCAAGATGTAGATCGACGACTAGTAATCTAGTTAAATTGATTAATGATACTCTTTATTTGTCAAATTTAATTTCAGAATGTACTCCAGGGAAACTACCATCAGTCAAAGCATTGGAGCAGACATGGAAATAGGAGATGCAAAAGAGAGAACGATTGATCGCGGGCATTCAAAATTTAACATGGGAAACCTTTTGGTTCTTCCTTGTTAAACCATATAGTCAGAGAACAACAATGAAATGCCTCACCGATGCGATCGGTTACATGATTCCCAAAATTATTGATGCCACATATACTGTCCAGTTACATTCGCGCATGAGTCATCCTCCAGAACTGCAACTGATGCTAGACATATGCCAGCTCAAGCCAAAAGATAATCAGCCGAAACAATGAACCATTCTGACCCACTGCAAGCATGCCTATTTCGAGGAGATTTTCATATATATTTGTGATTTGTTTATACCAGCACACATCATTTTTATTTCATAGTTTGTTAGTTTAGATAGTATTTATAGACCCTTTCATGTCTTTAGAAAGGGTCCTCAAATTTTGTATTAAGACTTGGATCAAGAGTTGCACTACTGTGCTTCCGATATATATTTTTTTATAAAACTGGACTTGAATTCTGAGTTTTAATGAAGAGTACTTTTACGTAATATGCATTATTGTTTCTTGTAAAAGTATTTCCAAGTTGAAAGGCGGGATCTAAATGCGATTGATATCGGAGGGGATTCAAATTACATATGGTACTATTATCTATGTTTTTTCTTCATTCTTTTATATGAATCAATGTTTATTCATTTTTCTATTATTGATATATGTATGCACTTTCACAGCAATTCTTTGGCTTATCACTATTGCATGTTTAAGAGTTGTTATTTTTCATTCATATTTATGTCAATGATATATAAAGAATAGTGTAATAATGTTTTAATTATTACTTTGTTCAACTACTTGAACAAAGTAATTATCATATGTATAAATGTTTTTGTTTATAAGTAGAGTCATCCATATGCCTACTTTTCGATAAGAATAATAAAGAATTACACTAAAGAGAAAGACTTCCCGGGATAGATTAGTTATTTATATTGTTGCATTTTTAAAATAAATCATCCATCATTACCATTAGATATTAGAAAACCAATCACTTATCAATCCCATTTATAAATCATTGGGAAACTGGTCCCATCATATCCAGTCGGAGCCACCACACCAAATGGAAAAGGAGCTACCTTTAAGGTCTAGACCAGGTGATTTTCCCCGATGTTGATGCAACGATTTTTGAGGCATCAACAATACCCTAGGGGCTCCCACATGTTGAGTTGCATTGTTGCATTGCATGTTGACTATTTGTACCTTTTGGCCTGAAGCCGGGTTCACTTGGACTCGTATATAAGCCAGTTTTTGGCCATGTCTTTTTGCAAAATCAACCTTGCAATCACTTTGCCTCTGTAGCTTGACACCTTTTTCCCATGGAAAGAGCATTCCTTTGAGTGTCATTGACCAATTTCGTCACCTTAAATTTAGCATAGGGATGTTCCCCTCCACGAACTAACACATTTTTATTTGGACACTCGTTCCTTCCACTGTACCATAGGCATTCTTTTATTATTTTTTCAAGTGTTCCAAATACAAAAAAGACAAAAAAATAATATATTCCAAAAAATAGCAAGAACATGACTTTACTTCCATCATTTTTAGAAGAAAGATTCAGTTGTGTTTCCCTTAAACAAAGCATTTAAAATAAGACTTTCCTCCATTGGTATGGGCTTTAGTTTGACTTAGGAGAGCCATAACCTTGTTATTGAGTTAGTACTCCTATGGTTGGTTATCTCTTCCAATCATATGGAGAGTTTGTTTATGCCTCCTGCATGACAAACTTATAGAAAGTTATCATATGCTACCATATAGTCACAGTTGAGTCATGCTTTTATTCAAGGGAGGTAAACTTGAGTCAACCTTTCTACAGTGTCTCTTGACTCATGTTCAGTTGGACATACCTGGTCTATCATGACTATGTTCAGTATCACAACAACTATTTGGTACTTTTCTCATGCTTGTTCGTGAAGGCCTCCATTGACTTCTTGTTGGTGGGTCTACTCTTATCGGCTTCGACACATTTCTCTAAGAGTAGGCCTAAAGCCACACCCTAGTCCTATTTTCGTCATTGATAGGTGACCTTATGCTCAACATCGATCAATATTATGGGTCTTTGACTGAGTGGTTTCCCTTATGTTTGGTGTGAGCTTACATTATCACACACTGGGATTCGTGCAGTACCTTGGTTTCCATTTGACCATATTGGTGGATTCTTCGCCTTTGTGTCAACTTTCATTATTGGTTGGTTCAGAGGATTTTTGTCGTGCACTAACCACATCTTGTGTATGCTAGAAAGGTGCTTCAGTTTTGTTACTTCATCATTCTTCATTTGATTCCTTCCACATTATTGGCCTGCAAATTACATTCACCCTATATTTATGTAGGATGCCTTAATGCTTGCCTTCCAGTAGATCATTTCCCATTGAATCTGACTTATTTATCTAGGAATAACATCTAGAGTTCTTTTTTCAGTACCTTAGGGTTTGCAGTCATTAGTGGCAGACTCCTTCACTATCGATATTGAGAATACATCAATATCTCCTTATTGGTAGATTCTCTCAAGTGTTTGAATTCAACTCATTTATTCACACTTGTCAAATTGTACTGGGGAACCATTACTCTCATCATCATTATTAGTTATTTTTCTTGCGTTAACATTATACATCAATGACTAGTAATCAAATGATTTCTCACATGGTCGACTTCAGCGCATTTATTCCCATAGTGTAGAAATGTACCATGGCGGTTGGTGAAGACCTCAGGTTGCATCAACATTTCATGGTTAACATGTCAGTGACACCATCCACCTTATGTGTTTTCATTCATCACAACAACATCCTATATGTTGGCACCCGAGTTGCATGTCGTACCATTATTCCACTTTTTGAATTGGTACTTTTGAGGATCACTTATGTGATTTCAGTGATCAGATACATTCTTTAGCATCATTGGTCAGTTCTTCTATATGTGATATTGTGACATGGCCTTGATATGTACTTTTGCGGCTGTGATCAAATGATCCACTATGTATTTCTCAGCATCCTTTTTACTTTTATACATATTGGATCCACTCTACACTTAATATGTGGACATGCTTTACTATCTCTGAGCATGGGTATACTCACCTCAAACATGAGCTTTCCTTCTAATCTCTTCCACTGGTTTGGCAGGTTGGAATCTATTGATCTCCTCCCAAGTCCTCACATGATTGTTTCTATACACTTAATACATTTCATCCATCATGTACCCCTTTTGACTTCATATATCAGGAGGCATCTGTTATAGCATCATTTACCAACTTTGCATACTTGATCCTCTAAGTCATGGCCTTCGGCAGCCCTTTCCCTTCAGGCTTGGTCCAAATATTAAAAAATATTATTTAAAATTCCATACGCAACTATGCCCTGTAAAATGTGCGTTCACACACAGGTTCAATTATACCCAACCTGCGTATATGATTTAAAATATGAAAAAAATATAAAACCCCTGCTTTTTTGGGTGAGGTTTATGATTTACACCAAAAGCCTACCTACAGGATCCCATGGCCTAACTATTTCCCAACTGAAAAAATTGTTTTGAGGTCATATAAATACACCTCATGGGGAAGGCCTAAGGGGAGAGAAACATAGGATATTGATATTATATCCAAACTTTCCTTGATCAAGACTAATTTATCCCTGTGCCTCCTACACTCTCAGCTATATGAAACCCTTGTTTCCTCATTGTGATGTCCATCTCCTTCATGTGGCATCCATATGTATGTGTTTGAAATAGTATTATTGAGGGTTGAGCTGGATAGGTCCAGAGGAAGGTTTCGCTTGGAGCCGGAGAAGGATCAGGTTGTATTATTCCACATTCTTTTGTTGTCATCAATAAAGAAGCCATGTATTGTTCATGATGTTAAGATATTAATGCTTTAATTCATGTTTTAATATAACTAATGTATGATTTCATGTCTTATGCTTATATCCTCATATGATCTAACACTTATATGATGAACATGATTTCAATCACTGTTGTTGTTTATGATTTTCTTGAATGAGTTATAGGTTTTAAAGCATTGGAGGAAGCAGAGGGTTTGGACCCTACGGGAATGAAATCAAGAATAGGACCTTTAGGTAATACTTCTTCTTCCTACTTTAGTAGTTTAAGTATTAAGGTTGCTTGTTTGTTTGTTTCTTGTTGGTGTATGCCCTCTTCTTTGTTGGGGTTCTCAACCTATACCCTAGAGTGTATTATTCCTGTAACAACTCCTCTGGATATTTGGGCTCAATATTTAGATCATGGTGGTGGCAACAGTGGCATTGGGCTCCACATTAATAATCTGCTTCCCTTTGTCATCTCCCTTGTTGGTTTTTGACTCAATGTTCGAACATGCATCTGATTTTGAAGCCTTCAGCTTTGCAACTAGTGACTATTTGACCCGACACTCACTTGTGTTGTGAGTGGGGCTCTTTTGGAACTCACACCATTTTCTCTTGCCCTTCTTTGTGATCTGAATGGAAAATGATATCCACCCATGGTACTCATCCACCCATAGTATTCATCACCCATGGAATTTACCCATGGTATTGTAAGAGGCATTCACCGATGGTATTCATCCACCCATAGTATTTATCCACCCATGGAATTTACCCATGATATTGCAAGTGACATCCACCCATGGTATTCATTCACCCATGGTATTTTCCCATGGTATTGTAAGTGGAATAAACCTTGATATTCATCCTCCCATGGTATTTATCAACTCATGGAATTTACACATGGTATTGTAAGTGACCTTCACCCATGGTATTCATTCACCCATGGTATTTAACCACCCATGGTATTCATCCACCCATGGTATTCATCCACCCATAGTATTCATTCACCCATGGTATTTTAAATGGAATCCACCCATGGTATTTATCCACCCATGGTATTCATTCACCCATGGTATTTTAAGTGGCATCGACCCTTTTCATTCATCCTCCCATGGTATTTATCCACTCATGGAATTTACCCATGGTTTGTAAGTGACATCCACCCATGGTATTTACCCACCCTTGGAATTTACCTGTGTTATTGTGACAAAAAAAGGCTATAAGTAACAAGTCACATTTTGTAAAAGCACATATGGTCCATCATAATGTAGCATTTACAATTATTATCTATTTTAATAATAATAAAAAGTTTCTTTGTGGCTTTGTTTATTGTTTTTTTCTCCTCTTTTTCTTCTGGTATTTCAATTTTTTAGATCTTGGGGGTCTCCCCCAAAGATCCAGATCAGTGGCATCAAAATCAGGTTAGGGCTCCATGGAAATGAGGTTTTGATGCCTATTTTAGTTTCAAATTTTTGCATCAATCTTCAACAAAATTCATACATGTGCTACAACCTCCATAGAGCACTTTCTTGGGCAAAGCGGGAAGAATTGTTTTTGTTTCATTTTTTTTGCAAGAATTTTTTGGGCACCAAGTTTTTAGATCATATCTGAAACTTTTAATGAAAACTTTATAAAAATAAATACCATATCTATATTCCTTGCAAAAAAATACCCAATTTCAAAAAACAATTGGCTGAATCAAAGTTCGGATGAGGGAAATATCATTGATTTAAAATCATCTCTTTTGTAGGCATTTTTCTGACGACAGTTCGTGGACGGTGGCTCTCCTATCATTTTTTGTAGTTTTTTATGCAGAATGTCAGAAAATTGATTGTAGATATGATATTCTCCCGAAAAATCACCCAATTTCGAAAAAACAATTGGTTGAATTGAATTTCAGATGAGGGAGATATCGTTAATTTAAAATCAGCTAGTATTTTGAGAACTTTTGTGACGGCGGGACAATTTCAGCGCGGATTTGAGTTTCCAGAGTGTCCAGGTAGGGATTTAAAACACATGGGAAGATGCAGAATGGTCACTCTATTTCGAAAAATAGGTTATAATGAAGATTCTAAGTTATATTGACTGAATTATGCCCATTTTAAATTTGGAGTAGCATTCGGAGTAGGTTCCCTTTAGAGATGTCTCCTCCCACCCCGCTTTAGTAGGCACCTGCTTCACATTCATCAGTTTCAGCATATCAGCATTTGTCTTGGGTTCTTTGTAGACATTATCTCCCACCCCAAGCTATGTAGGCACCTGCTACTTCATC
>APFE030928228.1:80539-127753 GCA_000404065.3 Pinus taeda | reverse complement strand
TTATGAATGATTAATGTGAATTACATCCTTTCTGACTGATGTATAGTTGCTTTTAGTAGATTTTACGCTTGTGTTTGTCTTCTCTTTGCTTGTGCAGGTGTCCGCCCACGAGGATAGTGGAGGATTGTGATGGGCTGGAGTGAAAGAGCGAGAGCAGCATCTCTTCGTCAAACATAGCGCTGGAATCCAAGTAGGTGTCCATTACCCACTTGTTAATTGCAACTAGGAACTTGCAGAGTAGCATTGATTGATTGTTGCTAGACCCCTTTTGGGCTAGTAGGGATCGCCTCTATCCGTAGAGGGGATTTACCTATTGTATTGTTGGGTGATGTTGCCTTTCATGAGGTGAAGAGGGCTTTCATGCTGGGAGGATGATGCTAGATCAGACAGCTGGGTTGTAATCCTCTCTTCTCCTATTAATAAAGTTATTTTAGTTTTCTTCCATATACTTGTGTATTTGTCAAGGAAAATTTTAAGGATGGAAAATTTTCTTGAAGTTTAGAAACATTGGCGAATATCACTAATCCCTAATATGCAAACTATAAATTTTTCAATGATATATTTGTAAAATTATTCAAATTTATAATGATTTATCATATAGCCACTATATAATGTTGGTGATTTTTAAGGTAAAATAATTTTATATTCTAAAATTTGGGCGAATCATCTTTTATAAAAATTGGAAATTGGCGAATCGTTTTTCAGAAAAATCATGGAAAATTAGCCCAGTGGGCGAACATTAGCCCCTAAAATTTTCCATGGTATTTGTGAATCTTGTTATTTGTGAATGCAATTGTATGGTCAATGTATTTTTTTATTCTACATTGTTTATGGTATTATAGATATCTATGATTTGATGGTGTTTTGTTGCTTTGCCTCTATAGGTATTCTCTAAAGTGGGACAAGTAGGAAAGGAGTGGCAAGCTCTATCAAGGGAGAGAGGAAACAAGAAAGGATCTAAGCGAAAGATTCAGGTTGGTACTCTCTGCTTCTCTCTTACCTATCATACATAAAGGAAATCACAAGTTACTTTGATTCTTTGTTTCTAAGATAGCTACTCATCTTAGTGGGACTAGCAGATTGAAAAGACACTAGTTTTCCAAGAAACAAAATGGTGACTCCAGTAGGGAGCGATTAGTTAGTTAGTTTGTTATTGTTGTTTTCTTTATAAACTACAGAAGGAGCCTGAAGTTAAGCCAGCTAGCCTTCGAACTGCACTTTCTATGAAAATGCAAAGTAGATCAATGTTGCTTTAGTCAATCTCCGGGTTGGTTTATGAATTGAACATCTGACTTGAAAACATCCTAAGTGCCCTTGTGGTAGCTCAATAACCTCCTAATATCATATCCCTATACTTTGTTTTACTGTCTATCATAGCTTAGTTGAAATAACTGAACTTAGCTGCAAATTTTGAGCATAAACTAAACTCAGTTTCGTTCCCTATCCCATCGCACTATCTGTAACTAGCAGCCTGTATGCATCGCACCTCTTATGTGTTGTAGGTGAGATTCATCCCTTTTTCCCTTAAGGACAGGTGCGATGATTGAATGATACTATTTTCCTCCTAGGAAATTGGTTTTTTCTCCTTGTTTTCAACTCTATCAGTAGTTTTACGGCTTATGATCAATCTATCATTGTTGGAACCTTCTTCCTTTACATTATTCAACCTCCATTGATTAGGAATTTTGAATGTTTTGAATGTATTTTTCATCATTTACAGTCCTCCTTTGGCAAGAGTAGCTTAATTGAACTATTGTCTTTTCATTCAAAAGTGTCGTAATTGTCATTTTGAGTCAAGAAGGAGATTGTCGTAAAGTCTTCCTCTTCTAGATTGTTGATTGCACTTTTTTTATTGTATTTGATTTGAATTTTCAATATTTGAAGTGTTGAAAGCATTTTCCATTCAAAATCGAAAGTGTCGTTTTAGTCTTCCTTTCATTTTGAAAAGAAATCGTTGAAGTGTCGCTTTGAAGAAAATAGTTCATATTTTTAATTAATTTTCCTTTTTGGCATTCTCACATTAAGGAAATGGAAAAACAAATACATGCATGTGAATTTGCATTTAGACTACATGTGGGAAATGATTTAGGAAACGTGCATTTAGTGTTTTCTCTCTGCTCTCTATTGAAAGAATCATACTTTTCTTTCCTTAGTAGCTAGGATTTTCATTGCTAAAAGAAAGCAAACAATTGTTTATCATTTTAGATTGCATATTTAGGAATTTTACATCTACATCACATAGTGAACCTTGAAAGACAAAATGCTAAGAAAGATCAACTCTAAAATAAACCTCAATGAACATAAAAATGATTTGGAACCTAACGCAACACATATAGAAGTCTAGGCTAGAGATGTGTTCTGGCGTCGTAAAACTTGGTAACTATCGTTTTCATTGAAGGTTGGGCGATTCATCCTCTTTGATATGACAAGTGCTAGTATGGACTTGTGCTCCCTGTACTGTCAAGTATATATTGGGAGACCACAATAGGCTGATATCCTTTATCCTTAGGAAGTCGTGTCTGTCGCCCTATCAATCACAATGCACTGAACACAACATTCGGGAAGATTGACTGCCGTACGTAAAGTCCTTGGTAATTTATCTTTAATTTACCACTAAGGTGTATATTGCAATTTTGCGATTGGTTTGGTTATCCCTTTGTATATATTTCTAGAGTAGTCACTTTCATTCCTTTTCGACTCCCTAAAAGAAAAGGTCAATCTGAGCACTTGTCACTTCAGGCTCATTAAAAATCGAGGGCGACTAGAGTCACCTTTAGCTTTTTCTCGACTCTTAAAAATTGAAAAAGCAGGTTGTGTCAAAGCGTCATTAAATTTATTTAATTCGAGATAACATCCCTATTCCTTTGTTGATCTTAGGTTGATGAACTGGAGTCCACCAATCAAGGAACTCCCCTTTGGGGGAATCCTAGTCCTTTCTCTTCTTGGGGGTATATTGGTGCTCCATATATGGCTACATTATCCCTTCCAGGAATCATAATTGGCCTACCAGTATGGCTATTCTCAACCTTTGTCATCCAAAACACCGTAATTCCTCAGCAATCGAATCAGTAACTAGATGATACTGAAGTTGTCCCTTCACCTTCTACTTCATTTGTTTCTCCCTCTCCTTCTTCCTCTTCGCTTGGTGAAACTAGTGATACTAAAAACCAAGTAGCTGAGAAGAAGAAGAAGAAGTTAGTCAAGCAAGGGGGCAACCATGCATCATCTAGTGAAAATCCACACACCGAAACTTATAAATGCAAATCCCAATGCATAATTTGCAAAGGTAACCACCTTCATCGAGATTGTCCTTACATTCCGTGGATCTTGAGAAAATGGTCTCCCCGTCTGCACCATCTGGTGTCACCAACCTTTGTTGATCATGTTGACAGCACACCATCAACTAGTGAAAATGAAGTCAATGGAAAAAAAGGAAAGTCTAGATTTCCTTGTAGGTTGTGTGAAGGCGATCATGTCCTTCACCGTTGTCCTTTTCTGGATGAAGCCAAAAGTATCTTGGATAACCATCCTGCTTCACCGCAGTGACTTCTGCCTGGATACAAAAAACTCTTGCTAGGTCCATCGCTAGTTGAAAACCCGATTGACATAACTCAATTTTCAGTCGAAATGCCTATCATTGAAAGTAAACCTTCTGAGTCCATACCAGACCCAAGTTAGTAGGTCGAGATGGCACTCGACCTAGTTTTGCCTTCAGATGATACAATTTCCAAAGAGAATGAGAACGACACCGTTCAAATTATTTTTGTTAGTACAGAGTTTGATGAACATGGTGACAATCTTCCCATTCCTTTACAATAGGAGGAAATTTCCCTAGTTTAGGAGGTTTATCCAGCTTTTTATCTAATACCTCCTCTGAGCAGTCTAGTCGTTTCCTTCGATTGGAATCAACTAGCAAGACCCCGCCTCCCATCTAGCGTACCATTTCAGATCATAGTACAAGTGTACAAAATGATCGCGTTTGGCACCATCATAGATGAAGGGACTTCAGTGAGTATCCTTTCCTCAACTGCTTGGAAAGCACTTGGTTCACCATCGCTTCTACCTGAGAATCAAAATTTGTCAGGCTTTAACAAAGGAACTAGTCAACTGTTAGGGATCCTTCCAAAGATACCCATAAATTTGAAATGGAAAATCGTTCACTTGAACTGATGGTAGTCCAAGGGCCATTAGATTACAATCTACTCCTTGGGCATGACTATGTTTATAGCATGGAAGCTATCGTTTCCACACTCTTCCGAGTGATGTGTTTCCCGCATGAAAGCAGAATGGTACAGCTTATTGACCAGCTTTCGTTTCCCCGTTCAAACACAGCCACAAGTCAAACATCATCCCTAAATGGTCTTTTTGCGTCAAGAATGTCTCTTCAACCTTCATTTCATCCACCTAATTACCGCAAGTAGTTCAGTGAATGTGATGAATTCTAGGGGGCATGCTCCTTGGTCTGCTTCGGCAGGCGAACCCAGCTGAAAATATATATTCCTATGTAGGTTATGTGATTGGTTTGAAACACCATTTCCTTGTAGGATTTGGGATCAGTCTAAAACATTTATCTTCTTGAAGGTTATTTGATTGGATGTGCCAACCCACACCATTCACCTTTGTCTATTTCGATGGACAAAGCCAAGGAAGTGTTTTATCTGCTCTGTGGATGAAACAATATTGCTTAAATGCAAGGACTTCCACATGGTAACCTGGAAACTCTACTTTTATTCATACCTGGGGGCATGCAACCCTTTTTATGCAAGAAAAATATGATCAATTAGTTTAGCTTTATAACAGTTTTAGTTTAGCTTTTTAGCTTAGGTTAGGTGAATGGTCTGATGCACCATCCACTTTTGTTGGCGACCTGCAGACAAAGAAAAGGAAGGATTTTGCCTCAGCCAAGGACAAAACCATCCTAGCTAACCTCAGTAGTTCTTTAGCTTTAGTATAGTTAGCTTTGTAGTTTGGTCGTTTCTTGCCTACATGAAAAGGTAATGAGCAAAGTTTCACATGGTGCAAGCTCATTAAAAAATGAACTACTAACAAGAGACATCTTTAAACGACTGGCAAGAACAGTATTTCCTCAAAGTTCAAGCTCATTAAAAAATAAACCTAGCACTGAGCACATGTTGGCACAAGGTTCAAGCTCATTAAAAAATAAACCCGGCTTTGGTAAATGACCCTTGTGATTGCCTTTCTATCATCCTTTCAAGCCTTGGTTGTGTTCTTCCATCACCTTCATTCTTTTGACCGATCATACGCTTCCACTTGATTGTTTACCCTTTGGAGGAATAGCTATAACAAGTGATTCTATTAGCCACCCTCTTCACTGCCATGTTTTGAGAAGTTCCAAACTTACCTGGAACTAGCTGCTACCTGAAAATATCACTTGTTCCTCAGAAACAAGTTTCTTTTAAGCTCTTTTTAGACTTGCTAAATATGAAAAGATTGCTGAGCTATTGGCCTTTCCATATCGTTAAAGTGAAGATAAGCACCATCCCTCCTGTACATTTTAATCTTTTAGAACCTGAGGGATTATCAAACAAAAAGATTGAGTGCTTGTCTTTTTCGGTTCGCTAAAATGATCGAAAAATAATCCCTTTTGTATTATTTTATACTTTTTCAGACCTAAGGGATTATGCTACGAAAAAGGACTAATGGAGTTTCCTTTTCATCCCTTTTCAAACTCTCTAAACATGAAAAGGACCGAGTTATCTTTGTTGTTAAACTCGTTAAAAAAATAGCGACAAACTTGTCCACCCGGACAAGAACAAGTTTCACTGTCGCTAGGCTCACTAAATCATAGCAACAGGTTTGCCCGAAGGGAAAATTATAGAACAAGCATATGTTATCCTCCTCAAGCTTGAAAAAAATAAAGAGGTACTAGTCAGCAATGATTGTAGAAAAAGGGAAGAAAACTTGTAAAAATTTATTGGTAGTAGGTCACTCTTGAACATGACACTTTCACTCCATCACCATGATTTAGTCGGGTTGGGTTATTCCGTTCACCAGTCATATCACCATTGGACCTCCGTACCATCCATCTTTTCGGGTTAACACTACCAATCCATTTCAGTGTCACCGATATGTTCAAGAGAAGTCATTCAGAGAATTTACCACCTAGCTAACACCTCATCCACTGCAATACCTTCACTCTCCATTTTTCATGACCTCCATTCTTGAACCTTGTATCATCAGATCGTTTTCGCCTTCACAAAATCATTTTTTTTGTTTCATGTTGTAGATGTGGGATACGTCAAGGCTCTCCTGCGACGAGTCACTTGTTGTCGACATCAACATATTTTCCAAGAAGTTGACTTAGAAACAACCCTTGTAGTACTTTGGAGCTTTCATGCCTCAATGGCAAGTTTCTCACTTCCGGTGACAGGTGTACATCAATGGCCTTCAACCAAAATATTTTACGTGGTGTTCGATATCGACTCATATATTCACACCATGTGAATTGTACTGTAGTACCTTGAGGGTCATTAACATTATCGGTGATTCATCTCTTGCCTGTTAATAGTGTACATCATTGGCTGGTAATCAAGTGATGTCTTTCCATGTTCGACTTCAGAACATCTTTTCACATGGATCGACTTGTACATCAAGTGAATATTGAATGATTTTGAAGACTCAGGATCTAGTTTTATCCATCCGGGCTGGGATATATTCAGGGAAATAAAGACATCGAATTTACACAAAAGCTACACAGCTGATCATCCAAGAGAAGGAATGATGACTCTATATATAAATAATCACTGGTCTACAACCGCAGATGGTTATCTGTTCCATGTACATGAAAATGAATTTATAAAAGCTAAGCATGGGAATGCCCGCCTCAGCTAGATCATGAAAATAATATGATGATGATGTATTGTATTGTATCTTATTACAGGTCACCTTCTAGTTTGAAAAACCTCGGATCCTCATGATAAAGCATTTCACCTGACGTCAAAAGATTTATGACCTCATTGTTTAGGGGGCAACTATTATAGACATATTTGGACACTACAACCCCAATCATATATATCAATAAACAAAGGGCTCTTTAATCCCTAAAACTGTTGTTTCATACCCTAAAGGATCATGGTCAATTCATTACATCATTTCCCAGAAGTTGCACTTGAAAAACTACTCATAACTGGCCAAAACTGGACCATACTGACTGCTCCATGGTCAGGGTGTGATGCATACTGGTTGCCACAATATCTAGGTGTGATGCATACTGAAAGAGCCTTCTATGGGGTGCGATGAGCAAGAAGAGATAAATGGCAGAGACAGTTTGCTAAGTGGATGCTCATGGAATCTTCTAGAAACTTCTCCTATGACACTTGCCTCTCTGAATTCACCCAGGGATGAGTAAGAGATCAAAGAAATCTCCAAGTGGATCCAAGAACTATTAGTGAAATGACAGTAATTGAAAACCTAGAGTTGACTCACCCCCTTGCAAGACATCTCTATAAGGATCCCTCATCTGAGAGATTTGGAGGCTGGAATTTTGTAATTTGTAAGGAAGTGTTGTTGGTTTCTCTTTGAGACATTGTATTGTTGGGTGATCTTGCTTTTCATGAGGTGAAGAGGGCTTTCATGCCGGGAGGATGATGTTGGATCAGACAGCTGGGTTGTAATCCTCTTTTCTACTATTAATAAAGTTATTTGAGTTTTCTTCCATATACTTGTGTATTTGTGAATCTTGCTATTTGTGAATGCAATTGTATGGTCAATGTATTTCTGATTCTGCATTGTTTATGGTATTATAGATCTTTGTGCTTTGATGGTGTCTTGTTGCTTTGTCTCTACAGGTATTCTCTAAAGCGGGATAAGTAGGAAAGGAGTGACAAGCTCTATCAAGGGAGAGAGGAAACAAGAAATGGGCCAAGTGAAAGATTCATGTTGGTACTCTCTGCTTCTCTCTTATCTGTCATACATAAAGGAAATCACGAGTTACTTTGATTGTTTGTTTCTAAAACAGCTACCTATCTTAGTGGGACTAGTAGATCGAAAAGACACTAGTTTTCCCAGAAACACATATCCTAAGTATGTCCATCAAAAGGAGCTTGGAAAAATATTTCCAATGGTATATCACACTCCCGTAATTGGTTTCTGGATTAGAATACATGATTGAAATGAATGATTGATTCTTGGTTATGCATGTTTTGAGGTCAGTTGCTGCACTGAGGGACAATTTTACTACAAAATCAGTTTCGACAGGAATTTTACAAAAGTGAAAGAGGTTTTTGTCCATCACATACCAAATAAAAAAGATCTCCTTCAGTTTATGCACAGGTACTACTATGTGGGATATATGCAGTGATATTTTGAGCCTACATTAAAACAAAACAAAATTTTCATTTATTTTACTGTTTTAGTCATTTTAGTGTTGTGCCATATTATCACAGATGGAAAGTAATTTTGAGAAACCAAAGGAGGTTTTTGTTAACCACGAGCCATATTACAAAACCTCTTTCATTTTATTCACAGGTGTCGTGAAGTGTAATATTTGACTAGATCTTACAGCTTCTTTTTACAGATTTAATTTTTAATGATTTTCTGTTTTAGAGATGATTTTGTGGCACAATTTCCGAGCAACTAGAAATGAATTTCCAAAATTTTGAGAGAGGTTTTTCTCAAAAATGACCTTATCTACAAAAACTTCTTTTCATTTTGTAACAGGTACTACTGTTCAGGAGATACGAGTTCATCTTTAAGACATATTTTGAGAAATTCAGTCCAAGTTTAATGTAACTGATTCTAATTTGAAGAAGATGGTTGAGCTCAATTCTCTTAGTACAGGGATGAGCTAAATGCATATATTTGATGAATTTCATAGTGTAGAGGTTTGATTTTTGCAGCATAGAGAGGCTACTTGGGACTGTGTAAAGTTTTTTTTTAATATTATTTTAATAAAGCAGTTTTCTGCCCTTTGGACTTGGGATCCATCACGATATTAATGTGTAGTATGTTTTTCCTGTAATTCAATTACATATTTTGTTTTTTTGCCTTGTTACAACATTATCTAAGAGATGTGTTAGGAATTCATTTATAAGGATTCTCCTTTCATGATGATTTTGCTGTTAGATGTAATGGTTGTCTTTGCAGAATTCATCATTGGTTAGATGCTTTGTTGAGCAACCTTGTGTTTCTCGTTCATCTAAAGCTACTACTATAGATCCATTCCCTGTTTGATGCCTGCATGGCAGTGGGATTTCCCCCTATTCTTCTTACATTTGCGATCCTTTATCTGGCTGGACATGGCACTTACTTTGCCCCAATTTTTCCCGCAAAAACTGGCATCAACTCCATAGGCCAAATGGTCCTTTTTCTTGCTGCTTTCGACCCAAAACCTTTTAAATAAATCCTTGCACTCCATAGCTAGCCTAATATTTCATTTATTGCATCCATGTTGTGTTGGAAAAGAGAGAGACCTCTTTGGTCTGGCAGGGCTAGATGCCAGATCAAAAGCTTGGTCTGTGGTAACCTCGAAATTGCCTCTTCTCAGCCTTGAGGTTCATTCTGAGTGATAAAATATTGGTGCCACTACCGAGGACGAGGTAACAGATCTTCTCCAGGAAAGATCATTCAAGTTACAGTTCTGATTGCTGATGGTGGACAGTGGTCAAACACATATGAAGGCTGAAATCATCTACCTGATGACTCCATTGTTCGAAATCCCGAGTTTCAAAGTATTGATGGTGGCTCCACTGGCTAAATGAAGGACTCAGATGTTGTTTCTATTTGTTCAAGGTATTCATGTATCAATTTTTCTAATCTTCCTAGTTTTCCTAATCAATTACTGAAGGATGCATATATTTTGAGCAATGGCCTTGAATTCAATGGGGAAGATCCGACTTTGACTCTTGAACATGTAGCAAATTTCAAAACATTTATAGAATCTCTTAATCAAAAAAGAGGATGTGTTTATCAAATTGTTCTATGATTCATTTCAAGGGAAATGTAGACAATGGATCAAAAGTTTTCCTATCAGATATATTAAGTCATTTGCATATTTTTGGCATATCTTTCTTGAAACATGGATGGAGAAAGAGGAAGAATTGAAAATAGCGATGGCCTCTATTCAAGGCTTTAGAGAATGGGAAGATATGTGCATGGATGATGAGGTAGATAAGAACTTTGCTTCATCTCTTTCTTCTTATTTGAAGTCTTGTCGATGTAGCTGTGAAGTTAAGCTCAATTTTTTGCAAGAGTTTGCCATCAAAATTGAATAAGATCTAATTAAATTGGAGACCCAAATACAATCCAAGGATCTAGACTATCAAGTCCCATTCTTTGGGGACCTTTTCCAGCTGAGGGAAGGAAAGGTAAGGCTGCCCTTGGATGTTTGCATTAATAATTTGCAGCTGGAAGCATGTATTGAGGAGTTGGGGAAGAAAACAGAGTCTGGTTTCCTTGATCCTATTGTAGCATATATGGAAAAAAAATTCAGTTCGAATAGCAAGCCAGATTTCCTTTTACACAGCCACACTCATTTTGTGCATGTATGGTTGTCAGCATTTCCAATAGTGTCCTGGTTCGAGCACTTCCAAACAACATCCTTGTCACAGTTACTTGATTGATTGGTCTGGAATTACAACATTACTTGGTCTATCGATTTTGCATAAAGTAGCGTAGATTTTTAAATAAATAAGCTGCCCAAGATAGCATTTCAGTTTTGTAGGTTTTAACCCCGTACAGAAATTACCTGCATACGAATTCTAAATCACAGGAAAAATAAAAATGCGAGAGCATAACACATAAAACACATATACACAGAGATTTCCCACTGGATCTCAAAACCGAGACTACCAGCTTGATTTTTCATTATATTCCTTTCAATGTTACAATACATATTTATACATGCCGAAGCATCCAATACCATGGACCGAAAACCATCGCGTCCAAAACCATGGACCGAAAAACCATAGGTAGGTTCGCCCAACCTAATATAGGGTCCAAAAAAAATTTTCTCGCGGCGCTGCCCCGAACCCCGTAGAGGGGGGCTACCCGCCCCCCTCAAACCCCCCGGATAAGGGACGCTGCCACCCCCCGCTACACAATCGGCGCAAAAAAGTGGGGCTCTGCCCCCCCTCTAATCCCCTGGTTCACTACGTAGGTTAGTCGTGGAAAGAATATAACACAACCCAATAATCTCCCTGTTACACTGAAATTTGTCACCATGACTATCTGAAATTAATATGGCTCCATCAATAGTCATATTATCCTCCTTTTCAAGCCTTATACCTCTGCTCTTCATGTCAAGCTTCAAAAAAGAGAGAAAGTCACTAAAAACATGTTTATCTCTGGGTACGCAGGTTCTCTCTACCTTGCCTGCGTGTACGCATCCCCAACTCATTGTACCTGCGTACTTGTACGCTCTGTAAGCCAAAGGATGGGTGCGTACCCCTGTAAAGGTCAAAAGGCGCGAGTTTCATCTTAAAAAAGTTACTTGTGGTCACTTCCAGAGCCTTCTAGAAGAGTGTTTGACGTGTATTGAGCGCCTCCAGATGGTTCATGCATCCCTATGATAGAGGAACTTATCCCATCAAGAGAGGAGCTACCCCATCCAAAAGAGGGAGTATCCCATTGATGTTGGAACTGAATAACTTCCTCTAGAACACTATAAATACAGGCATTGGGCCAAGGGAGGGGAGTTTGAAAGCTGAACATTCCAAAGGGTAGATGCTGCTGGAATTAGGACTTCCATTGTAAGCTTGTGAGGAGAGATTACCATCCTTTCTTGTTGTCATATTGGAAGTGGGTGAGCTTGTCAAAGTAGAGGAAAACTCTTGCTGGACCCTGGAAGGAACTTGCACAACACCAAGGCTCAGGTTGTAATGGTTTCTTTTTTGTTTCCTTAATACAAATAAGTCCATTCTTCTCAATGATTTGTTGTTAATGAATTGTTTCATATACTCCTTGGTCTATATGTTGAATATGCTTTGTTTATGGAATATTCAGGTGTTATGTAATCGTTTGATTGTTAGTGTATGCAGGTTTCAAAGTGAAGGAGGAGCTCATCTGGATCAACGAAGCTAGGCTGCTACAACAAGCGTTGGACCTAAGGTAAGATCGAAAAAACACTTGGTTTCTCATAGGATAATGTATATTTAGAGAAGGATTGCTCTTACTTGTTTTGTTTGTCACTAGAGAGTCTTAGACTCCTAGGGAGGTTAGTTTTGTCAGCAAAAATAACTCTTTCCGCATGACAGTTGCCCTATTTTGGCACTCCCGGATTTTTCTCAGCCATTCACTATTGGTTTGGGGTAGCATTAGATGTGCTCTAGCCATAAACATTGGTGCAAAGACTAAAGCACATGAGATCTCCAAGACCCAAAAATCGTTTTGGAAAATTCCATCTAGATGAAGAGTTGTTAAAATAATTAATATTTTTAATGAGTTCCTAATTCTAAACTTAGGAAAATAAAGATATTAATGGGTATTAATAAAGATAAGGATGAGAAGCTTCTAAGAGACAAAGATCAAATCTATTTTAATCTTAGCCGTTGATTAGGGACTTAATCTTGGTCGTTGATTTATCAACAGGAAAAGTATAAGAGAAGGCTTGATGGCTAGTTGGAGGCACACTGAGGGAGACCAGTTAGTTTTATTTCTAGAGTGGGGCTTGCTGCGAAATTCGAACTAGAAGTATTTTATTAAACCATAAAAGAAATATATTATTAAATCATAAAAGAAATATATATGATACGCGACATGGAAGGGTGTCACAACAAGGCAAAGCAGTGGGCTACTAGGGGAAGAGCGGCCACTGCCAAGAAACAAGATATAAACCATAGAGAATAATTTTGGAAGGGATCCCAAGGAAGAAGAAAGAACGAAGGAAGGGGACACTGAAGAAGGGAGGAAATCCATAAACTGGAGTTACCGAGCGCGGATTTTTTTGAGGTTTTTGGGCACGGGGGAATAGTATGCTTCAATTGAGAAGCTTATTGGACTGAGTAGCGAGGTTCTGCTCGGTTTGGCGGGTGGTTTCGATCTTTTGGTAACCGAAGCAGAGTAGCCTGAGGTATTGTCAACTGTAGGAGTACAGGTAGTTACTCTCGTCAATTCTATTAGCTAATTTGTAAAATTTCAGGAAATTGATCACAGGCTCATGATGAAAAACCCTTTACTGTGTTTTTGATGGCTTTACTGTCCTTACAAGAAAACATAATTAGTAGAAGAAGTTAACTTTTAACGAAGTAGAGTTGCATTGGGGAGGGCCATATGAATTAAGACAACCATTGAACGTTGTTACAGGTAGGTTTTGTTGGTGTCGGGGGGAGTAAATCAAAATGTTAGCCAATTTTTTCGAATATTCATTAATATCTTGAGTCATTCTCCTAATATACAAGAACATCATGTCTTCTCTAGGGTTAGACTTAGAAATAAACAAGATATTGCAGAAAAATTACATTTTATAATTTTCTTGTTGCAAGGGCGGATGGGGCTATGGATTTTTACAATAAACCATAGAGAAGATATGATGTTCTAGGCTTTGATGTCATATCCCCAATAATTAAATTTTTGTCTAAGGCACATTTCCAGGATCTTTCTAATGATCAATTCAAGACACTTGGAACGGATGCTTGGAAAGTGCAACACTAGAGGACTGATCTCTTGACATGTGTACACTTTGGAGATTGAGCACTTGATTTTATCTTGCATATCACAATGACCCTTGGATATTATTAATAAGTCAACCTTAGCTTAATGCTATGGACAACATTTGTGCTAGTTGTCGAGGGTTAAGTTGGGAAACCAAATAAGGAAATTTGGCATAAAGGATATTTGAACAAGTGAGTAGTATATCCGATTGGAGATTAAATGCTAAGCAACAACATTGGTGCATTGTAAGTTCATCTTGGAAAATGTGGACCATATAACAATTCCAGCCCATGATTGTAGAGCACATCACTAGAGAATTTATTTCTTGACATGTGTACAATTTAAGAAGTGAGTGCCTAAATTGGATACCTTATATTGTAGATTAGGAGGATGAATCAAGAAATTAACGAATATTTGAAAAAATTGGCAAACATTTCGATTTACTCCCCTACACAAATAGGAACTACCTGTAAAAATGTTTTGTAATTGTATTCAGTCATACAAACCTCCCCAAAGAACCTCTACTTCATTAAAAGTTAACTTCTTGTACTTATTTTGTTTTCTTAGGTCACATTGGAGACGAATTGGCTTGCATGACTTCCCCTAAACAAATTGCATGACATGGCATGACATGTAGTCTTATTTAAGATACAGTAGAAATTATCTATTAAGTTTCCAACTGGCTGAAAATTTTTGATGTTCATCTCAACCATAGACCACATTTCTCATTTCCTATCAACAGTGGGTCACCCCCGAGCTGGAACTTCGATTCCATCAGGCAACAACTCAGGAAAATATGGGTACACATGTGGTACCATCAACTGACCAAAGAACCAAACGCTAGCGGGCTCAAACCTATAGGCTCATGCTCCCCATCAAACTGCACCTTGGCTGTCTGCGCCCTTCTCTACACTTGTAGACCCTCAAGCTACCACCACCTTTAGGGCGTCTTACTCAGCCGAACACAGACATTCTCATAGTCTCATGACTTCAGGAATTTTAGCTAATTTTAGAGCTCTCCAAGTATGCTCCAGGCCCTAATATCGTTTTCGGCCTTTTCCGGTGATTTACACTTATCGACATATTCCTCGCGCGATTTCTTAAGAGTGACCAGTTGAAATCGCCAATTTCCGGTTTGCAATCTATTTGGGCGGTTGCTATCATTAATATGTCGCATGGCTATAAGGTGTGATCGCCGATTTGTGGGCCCACCGATATGTGGTATCGTCGATTTTTGATTGTCGATGCACCCTGGACCTTCGATCGTCAATAAACTATGTGTCGTGGACCTCGAATCGCCGATTGCTGATATCAACGATTGTTGATTGCAAGTTTGCTCCGACCTTCCCTGGTTTAGCTTTAGAAAACTCCAATTTGCAGGATCTGGGATTAAACTTAAACATTTCGTTTGCTTTCATGTTTTCAAGGATAACTTTCAACTTTCTCTAACTTTTGATTTTGGAGTCCATTTGGGGAGTTCCATATACCGTTGGAAAGATAATTTCGAGCACTATCCATTGGATGGTGTCTGATTTAGCTTCGAGTTTGTATATGGCTTGGAGGATAGCTCCAAACTTCTTTGTTCTTTTCCCTCTTTGTACAACTAGAACTCTATTTTCAGAAGGTGACAACTGTTGGCTAACTGGCTAACCCTTCACAATTCCCACAACTTTAATTTAAGAGAATGGTCTTTTTCTGACATTTGGCACTCTCTAAATTCACTATATTGACTTGTTTATATTCATTTGCTCATTTTAATGATTATTGAATCATACCAACCGCATTTATATTCCCATGGAGTCTTGGTCCCCTATACTCTTTTCGTCAAATTTGGTCTGCAAATGTTATGTGTTTATTAATATGAACAAGTTAAACACATTTAAAACATCAATTTTTCTAGCCTATAAGAGATTATACACATGGGCACACTGGCCTCTAAGTAGATACAAACATACACATAGGTACACGACTCCAAAAAGTAATTCTCAACTCACCAGCCTAATTAATATCTTATGGCTCACGAACCTAAGTTTCACATGTACATGGCATTTACAATATAGGGTTGGACTAGGGGTGTTACATTTTATAATTGTGTCGTTGCAAGTGTAGATGGGGCTAGGGATTTCTACAATAAAACCCTAGAGAAGACATTATCTTCTAGGCTTAACGAAAAATTTCTAATGGGTTAGACTTAGAAATTTCAACAAATTACGCCTGGCAGTAGTTTAGAATAGGTGACTCGGCCTCTTTACACTCTACAATTTATTCACATGCCATGATTCTCCTCTGTTTTCACCGAGATCAGTGAGCGTAGCATACCCAATGATGTTTTTCAACATCCTATCTTCATCGAATTGCATTTGAATTCGTGTTGCTGATTAAATTTGCACCGATCTAAACTCGCACAGAATTTGACACGTCCAATATGCCAATATTGATTGTAACCAGCAGGCTGAAATCTATCAATCTATCACGCACATCTGTTGGTTTGTATGACTAGATATTTTCGTACCAACTGATTACTTCAATATTCCTTGTGTGCGCACAATCATCTCTGCTATTCACTTTTCAATTTAGCACACTGGTATCTACAGGAGTGCAAACATTTGTCTTACAAGTGCACATGGCTCAGCGTCTTCTCTTTCAAATTATCATCACACTAGATACATACAACTCCAACAAGCACATTTGCTTTTGGTATAAGGAAATATAATCTTAGCCTTCTACAATTTCAACCTGCATCAAGAAATCAACAACGATATTTTGGCCCTATATAGGGTTTTGGCTTTAGATTGAGCCAAGACCAAGGCTCTGATACCACTGTAATGTCCCAAACCAATGAAATTTGGAACAAACCCTTCAAATCAAATTATCTAGCACTTAACATGAAATTTCGATGGAAACCCAAACACCAGAAATTTGATTGAAACCATAAACTCACAAAATGCATAAAATATCATTAGAAATCACAACATGAGAAACAATGAGAAATGAAGCAACCAAAATCCAACTTTATTATATATAGATAGATGCCAATACAATAGCCAGGAATGACCCTATGGTCTCAAAACTGAAATAGAGAAACTATCTCTACACCTGTCGATTCTGAATGAATCCACCAAGGGGAGATGGGTGCTCGTCCAATCTCTCTATATCACCCGAGTTTTTTCGTCCTGAGGCTACCAAGGGAGTAGAGAACCATGTTCTGAACCTCATATACAAGAAACAACATTAAAACCAAGATGTGCTCCAATGGTCTCCTCCTCCTCTTTTATAGATTTGATGGACTCCTCTAGCACCTTCTATTTTATTATTATTTTAATCATGGAGCACTTTTCCTTCTTTTATTTAAATTAAACTATTCTTTTAATACAGGAAAAGGGTAAACTGGCCACCATGTTTCTTTAGGCCACTGAAACTCAAATTTAACCATCCCATCCTGTAGATCTTCTTGTTTCGATTCCAATGAGCTATTACATTGAGGTGTTCCACCAATTAATCTCCTCAAAATTACACCTTGAGCATAATTAATTAAGTTATGCCCAATAATAATGTTGATTTATGAAAGTTGTCGAAATGTGATAGAACGAAAGGCAAACTGTGCAGATGGTGGAATATTCCAAGCAAATGCCATCAAATCCCATAAAAACTCCTCAAAACACCATCGGAACCCCTGATGACTTAAACCTGCTCCACTGACCTGGTCATCTCCTTCCTTGGAAATCCACCCTGGCTGCACTATGAAGAAGGATAAAAATGGGGACATGACAGTCCTCCCACCCCAAGATTGCTTGCCCTCAAGCAATCCAAATATGTGGACCAATCTGGTGGTTCGACGCAACTGTGACCCAGTGCTAGGATCCCATACGAACCATTGGGTGATGCTATGCTCCTATGTCAACCAACCCTTAATGGACTCCTCGATGTCTGGATCCCAGATCAATCTCTGACGGAACCTTTTTCAGCAAATCCTCTTGGATCCCAATGCCGCCAAGAAGGAGCATCAAGGCTCCACGACTCCTGTTGTGCTATAACTCCAGCTGTGAATGTTGCTCCACCTACAGCGTACCAACTCATCACCTCTCTCCAATCCAACCCTTGGCATAGACCAAGGTCAACCTCATCATGTTGAAGCCGTGCTAAAATATTGATGAGTGGCTAGCCTACAACGTGCTACCAACTGAAGCATTCGATATCCCTCACCTTGGATGGCTCATGCAATACAATGCTCCTGACTAAAAATGACACTGCATCAAAAGGATACCAGCTCATGATCTCTCGCCAATCTATGTCATGGACTCCTGTGTAAGGAACAAGTCTACTATCTTGATGTTGGTCCATGCTCAACTCATGCTGCCCTATCTGGTTGTTCAACAATATCCATCAAGAAAGTCCTACCTCTCTCCCTAAAATGGGTACAAGTGGCCACACTGTGCTGCAAGCCCTATCTATGTACTCCTGATAGGGGTTGCTCCCTGAATGTCCTGCGGCTTTGCCAACTGCCTTTGCATCTGCCCGCACCGCATCAATGGTTCCGCGTAAAGATGGATGCACCACCATCTCCAACAAATCTTGTCGTCTACTATCCTCCTACCAAACTATCTGGTCAATCTGCAATGTCTCCTGAGAACGAGTGTTCGCCCATGCTCCCTCTCAATATGCTGCCCATGCTACCTCTAGCATTGCCACTACTAACTACTGAACTGATACTTAGTTACGGAGAAGTAGGTAACTGACTTCTTCCATATACTAACATCCCAGTCAATCTAGAAGCCTCTTAAAACTAAAGCTTCCTTTGTTGCTATTATGTGCTCTCTCTGTTGTTGTTTCATACACCTCTGTGCCTCTCGCATTGCCGCAACCTCCATTGCATTGCCTCAGATTTCTGCACCCAAGCACTCCCTTGCTACTCCACTACACTTTGCTACACCCGAACCTTATCAAACTGCTACTGCCATTAAGGGCTCCCGTAGCCGGATATGATCCAAGAGTTTGGGCACCTCGAGGATCCTGCCCCTAGTATGTAGTCCTCCTGACTATAACTCGATGTCTTCCAACATCTTCTCTGGAGGTGCATGAGCACTCATGGCACAACCGTCATCAATCTCGACCTCTTTCTCTACCTTAGCTGGAGTTGCCTTAGAGTCGGAAGCCTCTCCCTTGTTTTTCTTCCTGGGACACTGGGATGCATAATGTCCCAGCTCCCCATAATGGAAGCACTTCACCTTGGAGATATCCTTCTTCTTCGTCTTCCCTTGCTATCCCGCAAATGCTAGAGACGTATACTCCTCTTTCTTGATTTGACCTCCCTTGCCACTACTCCCCACCTTGGTCATCTACCACATCTCCTCCCATCCTGGAAGAGTGGCCCTGCCCAAAATACTTTGGGAAAATGTCTCCCACTCCTCAGAGACTGCATTCTGGGTAGTCCTAACCATAAATTCTGGATCTGGTGTAGAACCTATGGAAGTGAGTTGGTCGCGAATGTCTTGCAACCTGAGAAGGAATGGATCTATTTTCTCTCCCTTCTGCATCTAATACAACCGCAGTTGATTCTCCAATAACATCTTCCACTCCATGGAAGTGCCCTGGTACAAGGTTGTCAAAGTATCCCACATCTCCTTTGTTGTGTTCTTTTCAGTAATATGTGGTATGACATGATCTTTCACCCCGTCTAGGATCATGCACTTCACCCTCACCATTGCATCCTCATATTTCTCATTCTCATCTGGGTTGATCAGGATAGCCATGGTTCTCAAGGAAAAGTCCTTGATGCGATCTCAATCTAGGACGGCCAGGATTTTGGCCTTCCAGATGACAAAGTTGGAAGCCTCATCTAACCTATCATGATTCCTCAGTCCGTTCACTGCCATTTTAGCTCCTATTATGGACTCTGTCTGAGATTTGAATTCCCTCCTGGAAATCTCCCTCTAAGTCCTAATTTCCCTCCTAGAAATCCTTTGGCCAGGTGTCGAACCGCTCCACTCCAATCCTCCTTGCAACTGCAAGTCAGATCTGGATTTCTTGGCTAGAAATCTGTCAAGGAGGCAACTCCCTCTACCTTGGTTCTGTCGCCTTAGGTACTATTTTGCATCGATAGAAACAACACCCCAGCAGCTTCTCAATCACAATTTGCCCACAGCTCCCCAAGCATCGTCAACTGAAGAAATTGAGTCTTGCACGCTTTGCGCAATCCCGACAATGGTAGAATTTGCACCTCCTAGTCACAGCGTCGATCCTTCGTGGCTGAGAAAGATGATTGGGCACTGTGTAGGTATGATCTACCCCTCTGCCTCTGCACTGACCCTCCTCCTGGCTTGAAATGATGACACAGGCCCTCTGCGTCACTTCTTCTCTGCTGCTTCTACTCTGGAACAACGTTGTCTCTTGGGACCGCTGTTACTACTACAAATACTTCAGATTACTGCTAGTGCCTTCAGTGCTCCTGTCATCTGCACTGCTTTGATACCATGTTGAAATTTCTAAGTCTATCACGTCAGAAATCCCTACTGCATTATATGGTTTATTTTCTCCTACTTGTTCTTGTCGTTAACAAGTCATTTATAAATACAAATATCAAAAATAAACACAAATGCAGCCTTAACACATATACAGATTGGCAACTGAAATAACTAAGACAAACACACAAGGGACACCGTTATTTTTGGACAATCGTCCCCGGAAAAACCCAATGCGGGAAAACCAGTGTAGCAGATATGAGGGTTTTATTATTATACAGTTTCTGGATACAACTAGGGTGCCAGAAATGGCTCACCCAACAAAGAATGTCCTCGATAGTAATACCTCCTCTCGAAGATAGATATTCGGCTGATCAATCATCGGATGAACGATCCCACAAAAACTATGGCAGCTCTTTGCTGGACAATAAAAGCTACTCCAAGATTCTCTGCTTCTCTGCATCACTCTACAGGAACTACGTCACCCTTCCCAGCTCACCAATAGTTAGTCTCCCCTATGAAAATCACCCAATGCTACCTCTTGGCCCTGCGTTAGCTTTGCTATCCTCTGCGTAGCTACTGATGCCTCTACTTCAGCCTCTAGGCTCTTTGTGGCCCTTTGCATCACCCACGCTGGCCTCCTCAGCCTCTGCATAGCTCCCAGATGCCTCTGCGTCAGCCTTCCCAGGCTCTGCGCTTTCTCTCTGGCACTATCTTTGTATCTCTTCTATGTATTCTCGGCCTCGTGCCAAACTGCCCCTCGCTGCAACAGATAAATAGCTCAATTATTTCAACAAAACCTTGCTCCAAAAAATTGAACTTATTGATCAATTTAGTGTATCTCCAACTGACCCTCAAGCCTCCTCTTATACTTCTCTTGTTGAGTCTTCAACAACTGAGATTAAGTCCCTAATCAACAACTAAGATTAGGTTTGGCTTGATCCATGTCAAGCTAGTGATCTGTTGTAGTGAGGCGAAATTCGGCACGAGACCGAGAATACATATCAGAGAGGCAAAGATAGTGCCAGAGAGATAGCGCAGAGCTTGGAGAGGCTGACGTAGAGGTATTTGGGACTTACACAGAGGTTGAAGAGGCCAGCATGGGTGATGCAGAGGGCTAGAGGGCTGATGCAGAAAGCCAAGGGGAAGTCACGAGGCTTCAGTAGCTACGCAAAGACTAGCAGAGCTGAGGCTGAGCCAAGAGGCAGTGCTGGAGATTTTTTGTGGCGCAGACTGAGTGCTAGTTAGATGAGAGGGTGACGCAATCCCTATCATAGTGACATAGAGCAAAGGATAAGCTTGGAGCATCTTTCGCTATCCAGCTAAGGAGCTGTTGTAGTTGCTATGGGATCATTCATCCGGTGACTGATCAACTGTTGATTTATGGTAGCATCGTATGTGCTCTAGCCATGAAAATTGGTGGAGAGGCTAAAGCACATGAAATCTCCAAGACTCAGAAGTGGTTTGGACAGATTGTACCCGGTTTGGGAGATATTAAAATAATTTATATATTTTAAATGGAGTTCCTAAGTCTAAACTTAGGAAAAATAAAATATTAATGGGTATTAATATAAAATTGGGTTAGAAGGTTCCAAAAGTCATGGATCAAGTCAAATATAATCTTAGCTGTTGATTAGAGATTTAATCTCAGTCGTTGAAGGACCACGAGAAAAGTATAAGAAGAGGCTTGAGGGTCAGCTGGAGAAAACACCAGAGTGATCAATCATTTATTTTTCTAGAGCGGGGTTGCTAAGCAAAGTTTAATCAGTGATCAGTAGCAAGCGGCAGTGAGTATGAGGTAGAGAGGCAGAGACAACACTGGAAGACCAATGCAGAAGCAGAGAGAGCGAGAGCAACAACCAGTCCAGGCTACGCAGAGCCTAATAGAGTTAGCGCAGAAGCCATAGGGACTATGTCATGCACGCAGAGGCTGTTGGAGTGACGCAGAGGGTCCCAGATGCTGCGCAGTGACTCAGAGGGCTGACGCAGAGGGTCCTGGTGAAGAGTGTCCACAAATGCTGCCTCCCTAGAGACTGCTTGCACATCTATTTGCTCCACTCCAGTGGCTGGCCCCAAGGGTGTCTTCTCATCCTCCATCATGGGCTTAACATGAGCCACTAGCTCTAGCATCAATTTACATGGTATTAAGACATACACATCAAATCCTCATTCAGCCATACAACTCCTCAGCAACATATTAAGCTCACTCATTCTCTAACAACAATCACTCTCATTCTCTAACAATAACACTGACCTTTACTATGGGTGCATACGGTGTTATACTTTAGATTTACTAATGAAGGTTATTAGATATTGAGAATCTAGAAAGGATATTTGACCAAGTAAGTATTATATCCGATTGGAGCATATATGTTGAGTAACAATATTGGTGCACTATAAGTTCGTCTTGGACAATGTAGACTGTCTAACAATTCAAGCCCATGAATGTAGAGTGCATCACTAGAGAATTTATCTCTTGACATATGTACAACTTGGGAAGTGAGAGCTTAAATTGGAAACCTTGTCCTGTAGATTAGGTGGATGACTTGAGAAATTAATGAATATTCGAAAAAATTGGCAACCATTTCAAGTTACTCCCCTACACTAATAAAATCTACCTGTAACGATGTTTTTTAATCTTCTTTAGTCATAAGCACCTCCCCTATGCACCTCTACTTCATTAAAAGGTAAATTATTGTACTAATTAAATATTTTTTTTCAAATATAGCCGTTATTTGAAATTTTGGTCTCTACATTGCTCTTTATTTAATTCATTGCCATGGTCTCCCTCTTCATCTAGTCCTAATGATGAAACACATTGGCTGGTTTGAAACGCGTCGGCCAAAAAAATTTGTTATGTGATTTCTATCGAAAGACTTTTTGTAATTCATTATGGATCACAGAAGCCTGAATTCCGAAATTACGAGAAAAAAATTATGTTATGTGATTTCTACTGAAAGAATTTTAGTAATTAATTATGTTTTCTTAACTCATATTGGCATCTAAATGGCTTGCATGAATTCCCCTAAAATCCTTGCATGGCATGGCATGTAGTCCTTTTTAAGATACTGTAGAACTTATATGTTAAGTTTCCAAATAGCTGCAGATCTTTGATGATCCTCCCAACCATAGACCACATTGTTCATTTCTTATCAATAGTGGGTGACCCCCGAGCTGGGGCTTTGACTCCATCGGGTAACAGCTCAGCCAAATAAGGGTACACATGTGGTACCATAAACCGACCAGAGTACCAAACCTTAGCAGGATCCAACCTATAAGCTCACGCCCCCCATCAAACTTCACCCAGGCAGTGCACACCCTTCTCTACACCTGCAGACCCTCAAGCTATGCCACCACCTCTAGGGCATCTTACCCGGCAGAACATAGATGTCCTCAGAGTCCTGTGAATTCAGGACTTCTAGCTAATTTCCGAGCTCTACAAGTATCCTCCAATGCCTAATATAAAAACCATAGAAGCCTCCAAATTCTAGTTTCACATCCCCCATCAGCTTATACCTAAGCAGTGGACACCCGTCTCTGCACCTGTAGTCCCTTGTGCTATGCCGCCAT
Source organism: Pinus taeda (assembly GCA_000404065.3). Lineage (NCBI taxonomy): Eukaryota > Viridiplantae > Streptophyta > Pinopsida > Pinales > Pinaceae > Pinus > Pinus taeda. The sequence goes on along the minus strand of APFE030928228.1, from coordinate 104,117 downwards.
TTCAAGGTTTCCCAAATCGGCCAGACAAAGATGTTCTTAGCACTGGCATTCCAAGCGTTCCTACTGCCATCCTGGGTATCCAACCCAATTGGCTAACTGGCTAACCCTTAATAAATGCCACAACTTTCTTTTAAGTGCATGACCTTTTTCTGACACTTGGCACCCTCTAAAGTCACTTAGTTACCTATAGTTATATTCATCTACTCTTTTTATTGACTATGGAATCATATCAACCCCATTTATATTCCCATGGAGTTTTGGCCCCCCATACTCTTTTCATCGAATTCACTCTGCAACTATGTGTTTATTAATAGGCACGAGTTAAAGACATTTACAACATCAAATTTTCTAGCCTCATAGCATACAATAAAATATATACCTGGGCACATTTGCCACAAAGCATATAAACACATACACATAGGCACACCGCCCCAAAAAGTAAGTCTCGTCACCGGCCTAATTAATATGTTCCGGGTCACCAACATACGTCTCGCATGTACATGGCATTTACAATATCGGGTTCGACTCGGGGTGTGAGATTAATAATAGTGTCGTTGCAAGGGTCGATGGGGCTAGTGCTAGTTGGCGAGGGTTGTTATGGCTCTTGGATGTCATTCATTAGACACCCTTACTTTATGGCTATGGACCACATTAGTGTTAGTGGGGGCCCACTAATACAAATGTGTTCTATAGCCTTAAACTAAGGGTGTCTAATGAATCACATCCCAGAGCCATAGAATCCCTATGTCAAGCTCAGACAACCCCTCTCCAAAGGGTAGTAAGGTGGAAACAATTAGCTTATCTCCATTATGATCATATGTTAGGCAGAGCCAAAAATTGAACAACATCCACCTTAAGATTTCCTTGGGAACAAAATTAAAAATTGGCCAACACATCAACAACATTCCCCTTGAAGATTAACTTGGGAAACGATATAAGGAATTATGGCATAAAGGATATTTGACTAGGTGAGTATTATATCTGATTGGAGAATATATGTTGAGTAACGACATTGGTGCACTGTAAATTCATCTTTCACAATGTGGGTTGTCTAACAATTCAAGCCCATGAATGTAGAGCGCAGTGCTAGAGAATTTATCTCTTGACATGTGTAAAACTTGGAAAGTGAGTATCGAAATTGGAAACCTTATCTTGTAGATTAGGTGGATGACTCAAGAAATTAACGAATATTTGAAAAAATTGGCAAACATTTTGATTTACTCCCCTACACCAATCAAATCTACTTGTAACTACGTTTTGTAATTGGCTTCATTTAAACGAACCTCCCCAATGATCCTCTACTTCATTAAAAGTTAACTTCTTATACTAATTATGTTTTCTCAGCTCACATTAGACAACAACTTGCTTGCTTCACTTCCAAACACCTGCATGGCATTGCATGTAATCTTCTTTAAGATATAGTAGAACTTTTCTATTAAGCTTCCAATTGGCTGTAGACCTTCAATGTTCCTCCCAACCATAGACCACACTGTTTATTTCCTATCAACAGTGGGTCAAGCCCACTCTGGGGCTTCGAATCCATCGAGTAAAAGCTCGGCCAAATATGGGTACACATGTGGTACCATCAACCGAACAAAGTACCAAACCCTAATAGGCTCCAACCTATAGGCCCACGCTTACCATCAACTGCACCCAAGTAGTGCACACCCTTCTCTACACTTGCAAAAACTCAAGTTATTTCACCACTTCCAAGGCGTCTTACTAGGCCACACAAAGACGTTCTCAAATTCCTTTGACTTTAGGACTTCTAGCTAATTTTTGAGCTCTCTAGGTATGCTTGAGGCCCTAATATGAAAACCTGGAATCCTCAAACCTCCAGTTTCACATCCCCCATTAGCCTACACCCAAGTAATGTGCACCCTTCTCCACACCCACAGTCTCTCGGGCTATGCCACCACTTCCAGGGTTCCCAACTCGGCCAGACAAAAATATTCTTAGCACTGGCACTGCAAGAGTTCCTACTGCCATCTTTGGTATCCAAGACTGTTGGCTAACTGGCTAACCGTCATAGTTCCCACAAGTTTCATTTAAGAGGATGACCTTTTTATGTCACTTGGCACTCTCTAAATTCACTATATTGACTTTGGATATATTCATTTGCTCTTTTTAATGACTATGGAATCATATCAGCCCCATTTATATTCCCATCGAGTCTTGGCCACCCATACTCTTTTTGTCAAATTCGGTTTGCAACCGTTATGTGTTTATTAATACGCATAAGTTAAAAACATTTACAACAACACGTTTTCTAGCCTCATAGCATATAAGAGAATATACACATGGGCACACTAGCCCTGAAGCATATACAAACATACACACAGGCACACCGCCCCAAACAGTAAGTCTAACCTCACTAGCCTAATTAATATGTTATGTCTCACCAAGATAAGTTTCGTATGTACATGGAATTTACAATATGGGGTTCGACTAGGGGTGTTACATTTTATAATTTAGTCGTTACAAGGGTGGATGGGGCTAGGGATTTTTACAATAAAATCCTAGAGAAGACATGATGTTCTAGGCTTTGATGTCATATCCCCAGTAATTTATTTTTTGTCTGTGGCACATTTCCACGATCCTTGCGATGATTAGTGCTTGACACTCGTAACCGATGCTTGGAGAGTGCAACACTTCAGGATTTATCTCTTGATATGTGTACACCTTGGAGAGTGAACACTTGACTTTATCTTGTATGTTGCAACGACATTTGGATGTCATTAATTAGACACCCTTAGTTTAAGGTTATGGACAACATTAGTGTTAGTTGGCAAGGGTTGTTATGGCTCTTGGCTTTCATTCATTTAACACCCTTAGTTTAAGGCTATGGACCACATTAGTGTTAGTGGGCACCCACTAACACTAATGTGTTCCATAACCTTAAACTAAGGGTGTGTAATGAATGGCATCCAAGAGCAATAGAAGCCCTATGTCAAGCTTAGCCAACCCCTTTCCAAGGGGCAGTTGTTATGGTTCTTGGATGTTATTCATTTGACACCATTTGTTTAAGGCTATGGACCACATTAGTGTTAGTGGGCACCCACTAACACTAATGTGTTCCATAGCCTTAAACTAAGGGTGTGTAATGAATGACATCCAAGAGCCATAGAAGCCCTATGTCAAGCTTAGCCAACCCCTCTCCAAAGGGTAGTAAGGTGGAAACAATTAGCATATCTCCATTATGATCATATGTTGGGCAAATCCAACAAATCAATAACATCCACCTTAAGATTTCCTTGGCAACAAAAATAAAAATTGGCCAACACATGAATAACATTCTCCATGAAAATTAACTTGGGAAACCAAATAAAGAATTTTGGCATAAAGGATATTTGACCAAGTGAGTATTATATCCAGTTGGAGCATATATGTTGAGTAACAACATTGGTGCACTATAAGGTCATCTTGGAAAATGTGGATTATCTAACAATTCAAGACCATGAATGTAGAGCACATCACTAGCGAATTTATCTCTTGACATGTGTACAACTTGAAAAGTGAGCACCTAACTTCGATTTTTTTCCTGGAGATTAGGAGGATGACTCAAGAAATTAAAAAATATTCGAAAAAATTGGCAAACATTTTGATTTACTCACCGACACCAATGAAATCTAATTGTAACAACGTTCTGTAATTGTCTTAAGTCATACGGGCCTCGGCAATGCAGCTCTACTTCATTAAAAGTTAACTTCTACTAATTATATTTTCTTAACTCAAATTGGTCACGAACTGGCAGTCACAACTTCCCCTAAACACCTTGCATGGCATGGCATGTAGTAGGCTCATGTGCCCCATCAAACTGCACATGGAAGTTCACGCACTTCTCCATGCTTACACACCCTCAAGCTATGCCACCACCTCTAGGGCGTATTACTCGGCTGAACAAAGACATTCTTAGAGTCTTGTGACTTCGAGACTTATAGCTAATTTTCGAGCTGTCTAGGTATGCTCCAGGCCCCAATATCAAAACCTGGAAGCCTCCAACCTCCAGTTTCACATCCCCCATTAGCCTACACACAAGAAATTCCCACCATTCTCTGCACCCGCAGTCCCTTAGGCTATGCCACCACTTCCAGGGTGCCTAACTCGGCCATACAAAGTTGTTATTAATGCTGGAGCTCCAAGAGTTCCTACTGCCATCCTGGGTATCCAACCCTGTTCGCTAACTGGCTAACCCTTCACAGTTCCCACAACTTTCTTTTAAGTGCATGACCTTTTTCTAAGAATATACACATGTGCATACTAGCCCCAAAGCATATACACCCATACACACAGGCACACCGCCCCAAAACGTAAGTCTGAACTCACCAGCCTAATTAATATGTTTTGGCTCACAAACCTAAGTTTCACATGTACATGGAATTTACAATACAGGGTTCAACTAGGGGTGTTAGATTTTATAATTGTGTTGTTGCAAGGGTGGATGGGGCTAGGGATTTTTACATAAAACCCTAGAGAAGATATGATTTTCTAGGCTTTGATGTCGTATCCCAAATAATTAAATTTTTGTCTAAGGCACATTTCAAGGATCCTAGCGATGATTAGTGCTTCGCACTTGGAACCGATGCTTGGAGAGTGCAACACTTGCGGATCGATCTCTTGACATGTGTACACCTTGGAGAGTGAGCACTTGCTTTTATGTTCTATTTATTTAATTAAACACCCTTAGTTTAAGGCTATGGACGAAATTAGTGTTAGTTAGCGAGGGTTATTACAGCTCTTGGATGTCATTCATTAGACTCCCTTAGTTTAAAGCTATGGACCACATTAGTGTTAGTGGGTGTCCATGAAAACTAATGTGTTCCATAGCCTTAAAGTAAAGGTGTCTAATGAATGACATCCAAGATCCATAGAAGCCCTACGTCAAGCTTTGCAACCCCTCTCCAAAAGGTAATAAGGTGGCAACAATTAGCATATCTTCATTATAATCATATGTTAGGCTGAGCCAACAACTCAACAACATCCACCTTAAGATTTCTTTGGCAACAAAACAAAAAATAGCAAATACATCAACAACATTCCCCTTGAATATTTACTTGGGAAACCAAATAAGGAATTTTGGCATAAAGGATTTTTCACCAAGTACTATATCCTATTGGAGCATATACATTGAGTAACGACATTGGTGCACTATAAGTTCATCCGTGACAATGTGGGTTGTCTAAGATTTCAAGCCCATGAATGTAGAGTGCATCATTAGATAATTTATCTCTTGACATGTGTGCAACTTGGAAAGTGAGCGCTTAAATTGGATACCTTATCTTGTAGACTAGGTGGATGATTCAAGAAATTAAAGAATATTCAAAAAATTGGCAAACATTTCAATTTACTCCCCTACACCAATAAAATTGTAATATTCTTAATGGAAGATTTGCAGTGATAACAAAGACAAGTAATAAAATTCATAATAATATTTTATTCAGTACTGAACACAGGAACAAAAATTTCTCATGAAACACCCAACTAGCTCATTTTTTCTTTGGAGTACAATAGAAGTCGGATGAGGTGCACTTGGGCTTGGCAAACTACAAGCCTCAGGTGATCAATACAAAAGTACCTAGCTGTTGTGAATTCGCTGCTCCCCAGAGAATTGCGTTGTCCCCTCAATTATACACTTCTAGCTGACTTCGTGTTCTCATTTACCCCCTTAGAACAACCCATCAATTTTTGCAATTTTGGGGATGTACTCCTTTCCAAAAACCCAAACCCAGAAAGGGTTTTCCCTGGTTTTGATCTGCCAATTTCGACCTCCTCAAATCGGCCTCCCAATAATTTCTTCACATCCCAGTGCCCCAATCCTTTGGTTAAGTTTCTTTCTAAGTGACCCCTACTAATGACTGCGCAACACTGGGTGAGGATGACGTAGTCCCTTCGACTAGCAATGTGACCTGAGTATTTGGCTTGCCATCCTGCTGTAATTTCTCCTTTCTGAAGTGGAGGTTATGAGCAGCTGCCCAGTGCTGGCGTTGCCAGATTTTTTACAGCCATTTGTTTTGGAGTGTGATGCGTCGGGAGAGGGGATCAACGCAGTATTGATGTAGGGAGGTCACCCTATAGCCTTTGTGAGTTGAAAGCTCCTTTCGCATGAGAGCTTGTATTCTATATACGACAAGGAGATGCTAGCCATCATGCATGCATTGGCCAAGTTTCGACAGTATTTAGTGGGTAACAGGTTGAGGGTGAGGACTGATCACAACAGCCTCAAGTTCTTTCTGGAGCAGAAGAAGCTACAGGAGAGGCAGCAGAAGTAGATCAGTAAGATCCAAGCATATGACTTTGACATTGAGTATGTCAAAGGTAAGAACAATGTGGTAGTAGATGCCCTTTCACGAAGGCCAGCCACGTTGTCTCTTATAAGCTTGGACGCAGACTGGAATGCTCGACTCTTAGTGGAGTACTCCAAGGACAGATTTGCATGTGAGGTTCTGGATGGGCAGGTGGCGGATGACAGGTACAAGGTGGTCGATGAGATCATCTACTACAAGGACTGGATCTTCTTGACTGAGGGGTCTCAGTTGAAGAAGAAAATACTTCAGGCGTCACATGATTCACCATTGGCAGGTCATCAGGGGTTTACCAAAACCTACAGGGCCATTAGAGAGAGGTTCTCATGGAAGGGCCTCAAGGAGGACGTACTCCAGCATGTCCGGGAGTGCGATGTTTTCCAGAGGAACAAGGGGGAGATGAACCATCCAGTAGGACTATTGTAGCCTCTTCCCATTCTGGAGGGGAAATGGGAGTGTATTTCGATGAACTTCATCACAGGGTTGCCCATGGTACAGGGCAAGGATTGCATCTTTGTCGTTGTTGATCGGCTGATAAAGTACTCACACTTTTTCGCCATATCCGCACACTACACAGCAACGCAGGTGGCCGAGCTATTCTTCAGAGAGATTTTCAGGTTACATGGTCTTCCCAAGACCATCACCATTGACAGGGACAGCCGTTTCATGGGTGGATTTTGGCAGGAGCTTTTCCGGTTGGTGGGGACAGAGTTGACATCGAGTACCAGTTATCACCCACAGACGGACGGACAAACAAAGATATTTAACAAGTTGTTGGAGGGCTACTTGCGTAACTACGTCAGTGGGCAATAGCGAGCATGGCTAAAGTCGCTGCATCTGGGGGAGTACTGCTACAACACTACACATCACATGTCCATCAGTATGTCACCATTCTATGCTTTGTATGGATATCATGCTTTATCTTTTGTTGATGTGATGTTTTGTGCTAGCAATGCTCCGAGAGCCAAGATTTGGATCCAAGAGAGTCAAGATATTCTCAGAGCTCTCAAGGATAACATGGCTATAGCGTAGAACCAGCAGAAGTTGTATGTTGATAGGGGTCGGGTGGAGAGACATTTTGAGGTAGGAGACTTGGTCTACCTACAATTACAGCCATACCGATAGTCGTCACTAAAGTAGAAGGGGGCTGAAAAGCTCAAGCCCCGCTTTTATGGGCCATACAAGGTGATACGCAGGATTGGACAGGTAGCATATGAGTTGGAGCTGCCCCAAGGCAGCAAGATTCATAACTTTTTCAACGTATCATGCCTAAAGAAAGCGTTGGGACAGCATGTGACAGTGACAGATGATCTACCACCCACGAATGATGAGGGGGATTTGGCGTTGCAGCCAAAGGCTATTATTGATACCAGGAAGAGGCAGCTACGGAGCAGGACAGTCCGAGAATTCTTGGTGAGGTGGAAGAATTTACCAGATGAGGATGCCGCTTGCGAGAGTGAGAAAATTTTGCAGCATCCATCATTTCAGTTGCTTGAAGACAAGCAACATTTTGCCGGGGGAGACTGTAATATTCCTAATTAGCCATGGCTAATTAGAATATTCGATTTTGCTCAATTTTGCTAGTTATTTGTAAATAAAAAGGTGAGGAAAATGGGACATAAATCACTTTTAGAATAAAAAGCCACTTCCTAGTAGCACAACGTTGTGACTTAAAGGGGAGCCAAGGGGGCCAAAGGACCACACAGAGATGGGGCCAACGCAGACACTTGAAGGGACTGCGCAGATGGAAAGGGAACATGTGGCAAGAGGGGATTACGTTGGAGGAGGTGAGCCTTGGGATTGGGAGAGACCAATGCTATAAAGGAGAGAGGAGCCCTCACATGTTGTCATTCGAGTATGAGCATTTGAGCTAGTCACTTCGACTTGGAGCACACTGGCTATTTAGCCTGTCTGCAGCACTGTTTAGTGCACTGAGTGTCTCCGTTCGGAGATCTCACCCTTAGCCCCGAGGGACTTCAAGTGCCTACTTGGGTAAAGTATTTCCAGCAGTCTTTTTGTAGTATTTTTTTTCTTTGGCATTGAGGTGGAGCTGAGCATTGGGAGACTACATAGTCTTGAGAGAGAGGGATGCAGTTCTTCTGGGAGCAGTTCTGGGTTGAGGATTTGTGGAGGAGTTGAGCTAGGATATTGAGCAAGAAATCATCTCTTGCATATTGGAGGGGTTTGGCAAAGTTTCAGGTAGTATTTTAGAGGATTCTACCCAGTGGCAGCGCAAGGCCTTGAGGGATTGCGTGATTCCCCAAGGGGGCGATTTTCCGGGGTCGGCCATTTCAGAAAATCTTTCTGGGTTTCTCTGGGTTTTCTAAGTAGGGGCGGATTCCAGAGTTTCAACATTTTTTGACGAGGGGAACAACCCCAGATCCTCATTTGATTTCCAGCAGTAGTAGCAGCACGGCAGTTTCCCAGCAGCATCCATGCAGAGGCCATTCCTTTGTTATTCTGAGTGTATTTCTTCACTTGCTTGGTGCAAGTCGAGGTGCCATCCTTTTGATCACCTCCTGTACTCATTCCATTACTCAGTATAATAAAATGGCTTAGCATTTCTCTCTGCATTTCTCGAGTATCTGCTTATATTTCATGCTTATATTATTATATGTTACACCACTATTATTTTTATCATTTTGAGTTTCCCGGTTATTATATTATTTGTGCGTATTTGGTTGGAGTTTACTGGGGTTTTGGGGAAAATCTCTGAAATGGGATATTACACTTTTTTTGTTGAGTCTTCAATGACCGTGATCAAATCTCTAATCAACGGCTAAGATTAGATTTGGCTTGATCCATGTATTTTAGAACATTCTCACCCAGTTTTATATTAATACCAATTAATATTTTAATTTTCCTAAGTTTAGACTTAGGAACCTATTAAAAATATTAATTATTTTAATATCTCTTTAACCAGGTGGAATTTCCCCAAACCATTTATGGGTCTTGGAGATCTCATGTGTTTTAGCCTCTCCACAAATTTTCATGGCTAGAGCACATCCGATGCCACCCCGAATCAACACTCCCTCTTAGCGAGGAATGTTCTCTTGTAATGTTCCACCATTGAACATCACTTTGATCATCCGGCACTGGTACTTGTGTTGATGCTTAGCCTTACTTCCCAACGTCCTCTGCATTATTGCCTCCTATACTACTACCCATGGCTCTACCACTGCCAATCCAACATCCGTACTACAACTCCCTCTACATCCTTGTTGTTGTTGGTCCTTCCTCCCAACTCTGTGTCTGCACTGTAGCCTTCTCTCATCATGTTGCATCGTGCTGCCCATAGCACTACTACTGCTACTGCTGCACTGCAACTCATTTACTGAGACGATGGTAACTATCTACCCTACTACTGACATCCTTGTCAGGCTAGAAGCCCTCATGATGTTGAAGCTCTCTCTGCTTCTATCTTGTGCTCCCTCTTCTGCCTCTGTGCTACTGCAACGAATTTGTGCGTCTCGCATTGCTGCAAACACCTTTGTGCCTTCTTGCACTACTGCAACCTCCCTTGTACCTCTCGCACTGCTGCAACCCCCACCACACTGCTATAGATAACTGCACTCTAGCACTGTTCTGCCACTCCATCCGCATCTTGCTTCTATCGACATCCATCATCCTGCTATTATCTCTCGCAGCTCCCATAGCCGGATATGATCCAAGAGTTTGGGTACCTCAAGGATCCAGCCCCACATCTCATGTAGTCCTCCTAACTACAGCTCGATGTCACCCCACCTCTTCTTTAGAGGTGTATGAGCACTCATGGCACAATCGTCATCAGTGGAGTCTCCACTTCCTTCTCCGCCTTAGCCGACCCTGTCTTGGAGATGTCCTTCTTCTTTCTCTTCCCTTGTTGTTCTGTAGATGCCAGAGCGGCATCCTCTTCCTCCTCTTTCTTGATTCAACCTCCTTTTTTGCTACTTCCCACCCTGGTCAACCGTCTGATCTCTTCTTGGCGAAGAGCTGCCCACAATTCTTCCCAATCTGGAAGATTCGCTCTGCCCAAAATGATTTGGATGAATGTCTCCCACTGCAAGGAGACTGTGTTCATGGTGGTCCTCACCATTAACTCTTGATCCGACCTGGTCCCTATGGAAGTAAGTTGGTCCCAAATCTCCTGCAACCTACTGAGGAAGTGATCTATCTGCTCCCCCTTCTACATCTGATACGACCGCAGTTGATTCTCCAGTAGCATCTTCCTCTGCACGGAAGTGCCCTGATACAATGTCATCAAGGTATCCCACATCTCCTTTGTCATATTCTTCTTGGAAATATGTTGAACTACATGATCCTTGACCCCATCAAGGATTATGCACTTTGCGTTGGCCATTGCATCCTTATACTTTTCGTTATCAGTTGGGTCGACAGGGATAGCCACAGTTCTCAAGGCGAAGGCCTTGATGCGATGTCTATCTAGAACAGACAAGATCCTAGCCTTTCAGATGACAAAGTTGGATGCCCCATCCAACCTGTCCTGATCCCTCAGTCCATTCATTGCCATCCCCGCTATTCTCTTTGACTCCCTCTGAGTCTCGATTTTCCTCCTATAAATCCTTCTGCCAACAGTCGAATCGCGCCTCTTCGATCCCTTTTGCTCCTGCAATACTGATCTGGATTTCTTGGCTAGAAATCTGCCTAGGTAGCGACTCCCTCTACCTTGATTCCATCCCGTTAGGTACTGTTCTGTTTCGACAGCAACAACACCCCACCAGCTTTACAAGCCACAATCTGCCCACAGCTCCCTAGGCTCCAACATCTGAAGAAACTGTGCCTCTCAGCTCTATGCAATCTCGGCAAGGTTGAATCGCTTCTCTTGCCAACTGCGTCACTCCTACTTGGCTGAGCAGGATGACATGGCTCTTTGTGAGCCTCTTCTGCCTCTCACTGCTTCTGCATTGGCCCTCTTCTGGCTCGAACTGATAATGCAAGCCCTCTACGTCACTCCTTCTCTGCTGCTTTCTGCTTCGGAACAATTGTTTCTGCTGCAAATTTTCTGATTTAGCTAGTGCCTTCAACTCTCCTGTGATCTGCAATGCTCTGATACCATGTTGAAATTTCTAAGTCTAACCCGTTAGAAATTTTCTTGCACTATCTGGTTTATTTCACCTGCTTGTTTTATTCTTTAACAGGTTACTTAACCATATAAATATTGAAAATAAAGAGGTGTAGTCTCAACTATCTACAGATCAACAACTGAAAGAAATAGACAAACACACAAGGGACACTGTTATTTTTGGACCATCATCCCCGGACAAACCCAACTTGGGAAAACCGGTGCAGCAGTTCTGAGGGTTTTATTATTAAGAAGCTTTCTTGAGTACAACTGGGTGCCAAACTGGCTCACTCGACAGAGAAATCAATCTGACAATAATATCTCTCTTCGGAAGCAGATATTCGGCAAGTCTACTCCACGAAAAACCTTCCAATGCCTCTCTAAGGCTCTGTGTCATCTCTCCTGACCTCTACGTCAACCTCGAACCCTCTGCATCAGCCTAGAACACTCTGCATCATCCTAATGATGCTTTGTGCTAGTTGTCTGGCCATCTGCGTCGCCCACGCAAACCCTCTGGCCCTTTGCGTGGCTCCTATTAGCTCTGCGTATCCTTCTCTGCCTCTCTGTGATGCACTCACTGCCCCTCACTGCAACTTTGATCACTAGTCCAATTTCTCTCAACAAATCCCTCTCCAGAAAATTGAACTGACTAATCAACCTTTGTGTATCTCCAATTGACCCTCAAGCCTCCTCTTTTACTTTTTTCTGTTGAGTCTTCAACGACCGAGATTAAATCGCTAATCAACGACTAAGATTAGATTTGGTTTGATCCATGTCTTTTAGAACATTCTCACCCAATTTTATATTATAACCCATTAATATTTTAATTTTCCTAACTTTAGACCGAGGAACCCATTAAAAATATTAATTATTTTAATATCTCTCTAACCAGGTTGCATTTCCCCAAACCATTTGGAGATCTCATGTGCTTTACCCTCCACTGATTTTCATGGATAGAGCACATTCAATTCTACCCCAAATCAACAGTCAAGAGATAAATTCTCTAGTTATGCACTCTACATTCATCGGCTTGAATTTTTAGACAACCCACATTGTCCAAGATGAACTTATAGTGCACCAACGTTGTTACTCAACATATATTCTTCAATCAGATATAATGCTCACTTGGTTAAATATCCTTTATGCCAAAATTCCTTATTTCGTTTCCGAAGTTAATCTTCAAAGGGGATGTTGAAAAATAAATAGAGAAGGCAGAGATTGTGCTGAGAGAGCAGCGTAGTAGCCAAGGAGGGTGACGCAGAGCCAACAAGGCTCATGCAGGGCCACGCAGAGGCAGCCAAGTGTTGCACAAAGCACCAGAGGGGCCAGCGCAGCTAATGCAAAGGCTCCCAGAGGTGACACAAAGCCTCATGGGGCTGACATAGGCCTAGAAAGGATGACGCTGGGCCAATGTGAAACAGAGAGGGGCTGACGCAATGCAGATTGGGCAATTGGTGTTGCAGATCAGTTTTGTGCTGAGGAACTGCCGAAAGGATTTTTCGGGGTTTCAGCCAAGAGATTTCTCTCAAATTGTGAGGTATAGATGTTAAGGAAATTCTCTGTTGGGTAGGCCAATTTTGGCACCCGGATTATACTCTGATATTGCTTAATAAGAAAACCCTCAGATAGTTGCACCGGTTTTCCCGCATTGGGTTTTTCTGGGGACATTTGTCCATAAACAATGGTGTCATGTGGTGTGTTTGTTCTTATTTCTGTTAGTTGCTGATCTGTAATATGTTGAGCATGCATTGGTGTTTATTTCCAGTATTTACTTTGTAAATAACTTGTTAAAGGAAAATTAACAAGTAGGTAGGAATAAATAAGAAAAAGTTCATGAAGGGTTTCTAAACTAAGTAAACTTAGAAACTTCAACATGGTATTAGAGCGTGATTGCAGATCATAGGAGGACTAAAGGACATAAGCCAAGCGGAGCAATAGCAGCAGAAAACTGTTGTCCCGAGGTGACATAAGCTGTTTCTAGCAGCGCAGAAGCCAAGAAGTGTGATGCAGAGCCAACCAGAGCCACACAGAAGAAGTCGGGAGCTGTGCAGAGCCTCAGAGAGGCCAGTGTTGTTGACACAAAGGGCTAACTCAGGGCATCCCAGGGCTGACGCAGAACCAATGCGAGGCAGAGAGGGGCTGACGCTGCTCACAGAGAGGCAGTTGCTGGAGTCTAGAAGGCTATAGAAATATTGCAGAGTGGAGCTGGTGAGATATTGTAGTCAGAAAAGTACCTGACAAAGCAAGGCTAGAGGAGTTGTTACCGAGGGTTTCTAGCCGAGCAACCTGGATCAGAAGTGCAATTGCATAAGACGTGAGAGTAGGGGGCATCTTGACAAGCAAAAAGAGGATTTCCAGGAGGGAAATCAGGACTCAGAGGGAGTCCAAAAGAGAACTTCCAGACGGGAGGTAGAGACTCAGAGGAGTCGAACAGAGAACTTCCAGGAGGGAAGTAGAGGAGCATCATGGCACTACACGAGGTAAGAGACCAGGATAGACTGAACGGAGTATCAAACTTCGTAGTCTAGAAGGCCAGAATCTTATCAGTGCTTGATAGGAATCATGTCAAGAACTTCGCCTTGAATACAATAGCGGTCCAAGTTGATCTAAATAATAATGACAAGTAGGAAGAGGCGATGCTGAGGGCCAAGTGCATTATCCTTGACGGGGTCAAGGATCATGTGGTACCACATATAGCTGAGAAGGAAACGGTATTTGAAATGTGGGAGGCTATCAAGAACCTGTACCAGCATACTTCTGTGCAGAGAAGAATGTTTCTTGAGAACCAGATGAGGTCGTATCAGATGAAGAAGGGTCAAACGATTGACTCCTTCCTCAGAGGTCTGAATGAGATCAGTTGACTACTATAGGAGTGACACCGGATCAGGAGCTTATGGTGAGGACAACCTTGAATGCTATCTAGAGAATCCTCTACAGAGGGACTCTCCTACCTTGGGACGAGATGCGGGAAGCTCTTCGCCAGGAAGAGATCAGATGACAATCAAAGACAAGTAGCAGCAACAAAGGGATCAAGGTCAAGCCGGAGGAGAAGGATGTGGCCCTAGCATCTGAGGGAAAGAAAGAGAAGCGGGAGAAGAAAGATCTCTCCAAGATCAAGTGCTTCAATTGTGAGGAGATGGGTCATTATGTGACCCAGTGCCCAAGGAAGAAGAGTAAGGGAGAGTCTTCCGAGACTAAGGCAGTGCCAACACGGGAAAAGAAGGAAGTTTTGACAGATGATGATTATGCCATGAGTGCACACGCACCACTTGAGTGGAAGTGGGGAGAAATTGAGCTGTAGTTAGATGGACTATAGGTGATGAAGGGCAAGATCCTCGAGGTACCCAGCCTCTTGGATTAGACCTTGCAACGGAAGCCCCGATGAGGAATAGCAAGACTGGCTATGTGGGTAGAGACAGATGCGGATGGAGCGACAGAGATAGCTACAGTGTAGGAGTCCCAAGACAGTGCAGAGCTAGCAGGCTACAATAGTGCGAGAGGCACAGGAGTGTTGCACTAGTGCAGGAAGGCACAAAGAGGTGTGCAACGATGCAATATGCAGGGAGTTGTTGCAACAACATAGAGGTCAGAGAGAGGGAGCACTTGTCAGCAGTAGAGGGAGCTTTAGCATCAGCGAGCGTTTCTAGCACGACAGGGAGGTCAGTCGGGAGATCAGTTACTTAATTCTCAGTAACTGAGTTGTAGTGCAGAAGTGGGCAGCACGATGCAACATGATGAGAGGAGGTGCAGTGCTGGGAGAAAGGACCAGCAGTAGCACAGATGCAGAGGGAGCTGTCGTACAGATGCAACAGTGGTAGTGGCAGAACCATGGGCAGCCGTATAGGAGGCAGCAGTGTAGAGGATGTTGGGCAGGAAGGCCTAGCATCGGCACGGGTACCGATGTCAGATGATCGGAGTAGTACTCACTGAGGAGTATTGCTAGAACACAATCCTCGCTAAGAGGGAGTGTTGATTTGGGGTATCATTGGATGTGCTCTAGCCACGAAATTTGGTGGAGAGGTTGGAGCACATGAGATCTCCAATACCCAGAAATGGTTTGGCCATATTCTAAACAGATCAGGAGATATTAAAATAATTAATATTTTTAATGGAGTCCCTAAGTTTAAACTTAGGGAAAATAAAATATTAACGTGTATTAATATGAATCTGTGTTAGAGTGGTCAAAAAGACATGGATCAAGCCAGATCTAATCTTAGCCATTTATTAGGGACTTAATCTCGACCGTTGAGATGTCAACAGGAAAAGTATAAGAGGAGGCTTGAGGGTCACTTGGAGGGTACACCAAATGATCAGTCATTTTATTCTCTGGAGCAAGGTTTGCTAAGAGAGATAGAATTAGTGATCGGGAGAGCAGCTGAGGGACATTGAGTACAGAGAAACATAGTAGGAAGAGATTGTGTCGGGGGAGAAACGCAACAACCAAGGAGGGTGACGCAGAGCCAACAAGGGCTCACGTAGAGGCAGCCAAGTGCTGCATAGAGCACCAGAGGGGCTAGCGCAGCTGACGCAGAGGCTCCCAAAGTTGACGCAGGGCCTACTGGGGCTGATGCAGGCCTAGAAAGGTTGACGTAGGGCCAGCATGAGACAGGAAGGGGCTGACGCAGTCCAAATTGGGCAGACGTTGCGGTTGTAGAGCAATTTTGTGCTGAGGAACTGTCGAAAGGATTTTTCATGGTTTCAGCCAGGAGATTTCTCTCAAACTATGAGGCATAGCTGTTAAGGAAATTCTCTGTTGGGTAGGCCAGTTTCAGCAACCAGATTGTACTCTAATATTGCTTAATAAGAAAATTATCAGATAGCTGCACTGATTTTCCCTTATTGGGTTTTTCCGGAGACATTTGTCCAAAAATAATGGTGTCATGTGGTGTGCTTGTTCTTTTTTCTTTTAGTTGCAATCTATAATATGTTGAGTATGCACTGTTGTTTATTTTCAGTATTTACTTTGTAAATAACTTGTTAAAGGAAAATTAACAAGTAGGTAGGAATAAATTAGAAAACGTGCATGAAGAATTTTTCCCTAAAAAAATCGATTGTTAGCTTTAAAAGGGAATCATGTCAGAAATCGTGCAAAGGGCAAACTCTAAGACCCCCGATCAGTGATTGCCTATATATCAAGTCGGAGAAGTCAAAGGCAGAGAAGCAAGGGCAGTGGAACCCCTGATCAGTGATCTTTGACTAATCACAATCGGGGGTAGGCAATCGGCGATATCGGGGACATAAAACAGTCGGCATCGGCGGATTGAGTTGGCGAAACCCAAGGCACAAGACTCGGACCTTTGGGCTGTTGCGATTGCGATCGCTGATTAGCGACGTGCAATCTCAGCCGTTGGATCGGGAAATAGATCGACGACTAGGATCTGATCGGCGATCAGCGAATCGACAAATCGGCAATCGACAAACCGGCAAATCGGCGATCGACGATCGATTTTCCCTGATATACAGGGCCATGGACCTCAGCAATAACGATTTGCAATTGGGATCAGACTCGATGGATTTATAGGGCTGATTTGATATATTTGAACTCTAGTTTTAAAGGTTTTGGTCGGATTTTCAGTGTTTTTCGGGTTTTTTGTATTATCGATTTCAAACGATAAAAACACTATTTTTAAGGGTTTGTTGTGCCCGTCGACCCTTCCACCTGAACAGTTTCCATTCTAACAAAACTGACCTCTGATTGTTAAGCAGCCTTGTCCTAAATGAAACATATAAAGGCCTGATGTATGAAGAAAGCAGGGGAGAGGGATTTTCAGCATGCAATTTGAGGCAAGAGAGTTTTCAGGAGGGCCAATAGTGTACTTTGTCTAAGTTGGACAAATCTTATATGTTTTCAACGCTTTCATCGCCACAGATGCATTGGTGCTGTCCATTTCTGCATCTATGGTCTCCATTTCACAGCCATTGTCCAGAGTGGAGGTATAGCCTCTTTTTATGTAAACTGATGAATTCATTCTCTTATTTTCATGCCATTTAGTATATGAAGGCCTCCCCATTAATCAAGCAGGGCCCGAACACATAGTCTGAGTTGGACAAACTCCGTTATCAAGTCTTGGTGTCTTCTTGTCATGCTTTCGTGTGTTTTTTCTTCTTTTCTTGTGTGCACATTAAAATTCTATGTTAAGCTGCAATTTTCACATGTGATTCTTTTCATACATCTATAAGCAAAAGATCCCTAGATCAAGTGGTAATTTAGTAGGTCTTTTTAGATGTGAATTGCATGTTTGTATGCTAACAAGAGACAGACTCTAAAGAGGCGAAGGGGAATTAGATCCTTTCGATCTCGAAGTAGAGCGTGAACATTGAAGGAGAAACATGGCAGAAGATGATGCTCATCTTGAAGAGGAGCGCAATTTCCGCAAGACCTTCTATTCAATGGCAGAGAATATCACTCAGCTGGTTTTAAGGCTGGAGAAAGTCGAGGAGAGAAACCCAGAAGGACAAGGTTCAACACATGGGAATGATGGAGAAGAACCCCCTCCTTCTCCTTCCAGGAGTGAAGGTTCTCCTTCCTCTCACCCCCATAATCGTAGGAATTCAAAGGATGCATCTAAGAAGCCTTTGTTTAAACTAGATGTTAAATTTAATCTTCCCATGTTTAATGGTGAAAGCAATGCAAAAAAAAACTTAATAATTGGATTAGGTAGATTGAGGTCTACTGCAGGATTTAGTAGATCGTGGAGGATGAGGCAAAGATTTAGCTAGCCTCTCTATGGCTGAGCAACACCGCTCTCATTTGGTGGGAGAGCAAATTGCAGCGTAGTAAGAATGTGGGTAACCTCTTTTCCTCATGGCCTGATTTTATTTTTGAATTAAAGGAACATTTTTCCTTTAGGATACAAGCAAAAAGCATTAATGAATTAGTAGTATTTATGACAAGGCAAGGTTCAGGATGTTCATAGTTTTACAGAGGAGTTTAGAAAGCAAGCACTGAATTTGGGTATTGCAGTTGATACACCTGAAGTTGTAACTAAGTATATTGGCTCACTGCATAGCTATATTAGGCATTCATTGTTGTTGTTTGAACCAACCACTATTGACTTAGCCAGTGTAAAGGAAATTTATATTGAGAACAGGGGAAAAAATGAAAGAGATGATCATTCCAGGAAGCCACCGTTTAAACCTCCCAATGGAAAATCCAAAGAGAAATGGAAAGGAAAGGAGAAGAAGACAGCAGCAGCCAAAGAAGGTGAACGGCCATATTGCAATCACTACAAAAAAGAAGGCCACGATGACGATCACTATTGGAAACAGCACCCAGAA
This sequence comes from Pinus taeda, assembly GCA_000404065.3. Classification (NCBI taxonomy): domain Eukaryota; kingdom Viridiplantae; phylum Streptophyta; class Pinopsida; order Pinales; family Pinaceae; genus Pinus; species Pinus taeda. The sequence goes on along the minus strand of APFE030928228.1, from coordinate 85,475 downwards.
AAGCATCCAAAGTATGGAGGAAAAGGGAAGCAGAAGACAGTGGCGCCTGCGCAGCAAGACCTTGGATCAGATTCGGGAGATGAAGCGTTGATCACGGTCGCGGGAACAAAAGGTACTCTTACACGTCATGTCAATTCTGAATCGCATGAAGGAACCAGTTCTGTAAATGAGTCCCTTCCTAATGACCGAAAGAGAATTGAGTTGTTTCATATCAGATTTGTTGTAAGTCATACTAAAGTTGAAACTCTGTTTCATACTGGATCCCAAGCAAATTTAATCGTAGAATCCCTAGTAAAGAAACTCAACTTAGAAACAAAACCACACCTGAAACCTTACCTGCTTGGATGGATACATGATAAAGCAAAACTGAATGTAACTAAGCAGTGTAAAGTAAAATTTGTGATCGCTTCTAAGCTAGTAGATGAAGTAGAACTGGATGTAATCCCACTGGATATCTGTGGCATGGTGTTGGGGTGTCCATATCTATATGATAGAAAGGCAGCCTTTTTCCGTCATGAAAATAAATATCAAATCACAAAAGATGGGGTAGAATTTATAGTAAGGGCTCATCAAAATAAAATCAATGCCAGCCTTGTAAGTGCTGGACAAATAAAAAGACTAGTGAATTCTAGTAAGGGTTGCAGCATGATGCTCCTTTACCAAATATTGGCAGGTGCAAGATGTCGGCCATTGAGATGGAGGAAATCAAGAAACAGGTGCAGGAATTGCTAGACCAAGGGGTCATTAGAACGAGCACTTCTCCGTGTGGTTCATCGATTGTCTTAGTGCCAAATAAAGACAACACCTGGAGGATGTGCGTGGATTATCGTGCACTAAACAAGATCACGGTGAAAAATCGCTACCCTCTTCCACGCATTGATGACTTATTGGATTAGTCAAAGGCTGTTGTTTATTTCACCAAATTGGATTTATGCAGTGGTTATCACCAGGTTCGAATTGCAGAGCAGGACGTGTGGAAGATTGCCTTCAAGACCAAACAGGGGCTGTTCGAATGGATGGTGATGCCATTCGTACTTTGCAATGCTCCAACAAATTTTATGAGGGTTATGAATGATCTCTTTTGTCCTTTCGTTGATGAATTTGTTCTTGTATATTTAGATGCTATACTTGTCTTTAGTAAGAGTTGGGTTGAACATGTGTGTCATGTAAAGAAAGTGCTTGATTTATTGAAAAAAGAAAAACTCTTTGTAAAATTGTCAAAGTGTGAGTTCGGGAAAACCTCTTTGGTTTACCTAGGTCATATTGTTGGTCATGGTCAGTTAAAGATTGATACTTATTAAGTTTAAGCAATTGTAAATTGGCCTAAGCCTACTAGTGTAGCCAAGGTCCGCAACTTTTTAGGTGCAGTCCAGTATTGGAGGAGATTTATTGCTAATTTCTCTGTTATTGCAGCACCTTTGCACACATTGACAAGTGTGAAAGAGGTCTTCCAATGGGGAGGAAGACAGCAGAAGTCCTTCGAAACATTGAAGGAAAAGATCAGCACCGTGCTAGTCTTAGCCTTACCCGATATCCAACAACCATTTGAGATCGAAACCAATGCCAATGGTTATGCCATGGGAGTTGTATTGATGCAAAAAAAGAAGCCGATTTGTTACCATTCTGAGAAGTTTTCTCAAGCTGTGATAAACTATCCCACTTATGACAAGGAGCTTTATGCCTTGGTGTAGAGTGTGAAAAAGTGGAAACACTACCTGATCGGCAAGGAGACCATCATCCATACTGATCATCAGCCCTTGCAGTACCTTCAGTCACAAACCAAGTTGCAGCAATCTCGTCATTTCAAGTGGATGGGTTTTGTTCAACAATTTCATCTAGTAATAAAGTATAAGAAGGGCACTAGCAATAAAGTGGCCGATATGCTATCTCACCCTCCTATTTCTGCTTTTGTTATTTTGCATAATGCTTCGTTGTCTTTTGAGAGTTACGTTGAAAAATATGCTAATGATGATAACTTTAAAGAGACTTATGCAAAACTAACCCATGGTTCACAAGTGGAAACTATCATTTGTAGGGGAAACTGTTGTATCACCTTGGTAAATTGTGTATTCCCACAGGGGAAAGAGTACATGTAATTCGAGAGGCCCACACCTCTCTTGTGTCTAGACACTTTGGTGTCGAAAAGACTTTATGTCATGTACAAATATTTTGTTTTTGGCCTCATATGAAAAACATTGTGACTCGCTATGTAAAGGGTTGTATGATGTGTTCTGTTTCAAATCCCTCTAATAGAAAACTCGGGCTCTACACACCACTCCCTATTCCAAGTTGTCCATGGGAAAGTGTGTCAATGGACTTTGTAGGAGGCTTTCCTTTGTCTAGGAAGAGTCACAACTATTTGTATGTCGTCATTGATTGTTTTAGAAAAATGTGTATTATGATGCCTTGTAAAAAGCAGATCACTGTAGAGCAGACTGCTTCTCTTTTCTTTCAGCATGTTTGGTTCCATTTTGAATTACCCACATCAATTGTGTAAGATCGGGACTCTCGCTTTCTCAGAGAGTTTTGGACCAGTTTATGGAAGATGATGGACACCAAACTGAAAAGAAGCACGACATTCCATCCACAGACTGACGGACAGACAGAGGTTGTCAACCGTACTGTGGTACGCTTGCTACGAGACTATTGTGGGAAACATCCCAAGTTATGGGATGAACATCTCCCATATGTACAACATTCCTACAACCGAGCAGTGCATTCATCTACGCAGCATTCACCTTTTGAGACATGCTTTGGTTACTTTCCAAGGGACCCTTTTGATATGGTCTTTGGAAAGGAAGATGGCTCTAGTGGGCGTAATGATAAGGACAAAGCTCAGCAGTTCATTTAGCGAATCCAATTGATTCACCAAGTTGTACAAGAGCAGTTGGAGAAAAGTCAAGCTCGTTACAAGGCTCGACTGACAAACACCGAGTCGACCACCAATTCCAAGTGGGCGACAAAATGTGGTTCCACATCAGCAAAGACAGGATGAAGGGAGAAGGGAAGAAGTTGCGACCCATCTGGTATGGTCCATTCACCATATTGGAGAAGATTGGAAACAATGCCTTTCGTCTTGATTTTCTGATCTATATGTAGATGTACTCAGTAGTGAATGTAGAGAACCTAAAGTTGTATGAACCTCCATTGATCATGGACACTGATGAGATGGGCACAGTTCCTACAGTTGATGGTTTTGCTCCAGAATATCTCGATGAGTTACATGAATACATCATCCTTGACAGAAGGACCAGGACTTCACGGAGAGGAGATGTGGAATACCTTCGAGTTGGTTTCAAGGGAATGCACCCTAGCAAGGCCAAATGGCTAGAGAAGGAAAGGGTGAGGGAACAATTCCCTCACTTGCAAATTGACTAATGAAAGCATTTGGTGATCCAAAAGATCCTCAATGGGAAGGATTGATCCAAGTGGATCTCCAGATACAATGGCGTGGAAAATCTCAAAATTCAAAGTAGCAAAAAATCATGTATCTTGACATCAGATCGAAGTGCTCGTCACCCTAATTCCAACGGTGCAAATGGCACTCCAATCCGAGTCCAGATGATGAAGTTATGGCAGAAAGAAGGCCACCTTGTTCCTTTGGAAAATGAAGATTTTTCCCTAAAAAATGGGTTGTTAGCTTTTAAAGGGAATCGCATCAGAAATCGTGCAAAGGGCGGAATTTAATACCCCCGATCAATGATTGCCGGTATATCGGGTCAGAGAAGTCAAAGGCGGAGAAGCAAGGTTAGCAAAACCCCTGATTAGCGATCTCTGACTAATCGCAATCGGGGGTAGGCAATCGGTGATATCGGAGACATAAAGCGGTGGGCATCAGCGGATCAGGTCGGCGAAACCCCAAGGTACAAGACCCGGACCTTTGGGCCATTGCGATTGCGATTGCCAATCAGTGATGTGCAATCTCAGCCGTCGGATAGGGAAGCAGATCGATGGCCAGGATCTAATCTGTGATCGACGTATCGATGATCGACGAATGGGCAAATCGGTAATCGGCGATCGACGATTCCCCGATATACAGGGCCATGGACCTCAGCAACAAGGATTTGTGATCGGGATCGGACCCGATGGATTTATAGGTCCGATTTGATATATTTGAAGTCTGGTTTTAAAGGTTTTGGTCAGATTTTCAGTGTTTTTTTGGGTCTTTTGTATTATCTCTTTTAAATAATAAAAGGCTATTTTTAAGGGTTTGTTGTGCCCGCCGACCCTTCCACCTAAACGGTTTCCATTATAACAAAACCGACCTCCGATTTTAAAGCGACCTTGTCCTAAATGAAACATATAAAGGCTCGATGTATGAAGAAAGCAGGGGAGAGGGATTTTCAGTACGCAATTTGAGGCAGGAGAGTTTTCAGGAGGGCCGATAGTGTACTTTGTTTGATTTGGACAAATCTTATATGTTTTCAGCCCCTTTCATTGCCACGGACGCATTGGTGTTGTCCATTTCTCCATCTGAGGTCTCCATTTCACAACCATTGTCCATAGTGGAGGTATAACCTCTTTTTATGTAAACTGATGAATGCATTCTCTTCTTTCCATGCCATCTAATATATGAAGGCCTCCCCATTGATCAAGTAGGGCTCAGAGACGTAGTCCAAGTTGGACGAACTCTATTATGAAGTCTTGGTGTCTTCTTGTCATGCTTTCATGTGTTTTTTCTTCTTTTCTTGTGTGCCAATTAAAATTCTGTGTTAAGCTGCAATTTTAACATGTGATTCTTTTCATACATCTATAAGCGAAAGATCCCTGGATCAGATACTTTGAGAGACATTGAATCAAGAGTGCACAAGCGATGTAAAACTTAAGAGGGAGTTGGTCACATTGTAGGTGAAGAGCTCACTACGATGTATACGTTGCAGGTTGGTCTTCGGTATGAGAAAAGGTTGGAAGGGTTGTCCAACTATAGTCCATGGAA
>APFE030928228.1:55732-80149 GCA_000404065.3 Pinus taeda | reverse complement strand
AGGGCTAGCTACGAGGTGAAATGGTTTGATGTAGCCTTGAGAGTTTGTCTATCTCAGCCTAGGTGAATTCCAAGTGCTAACATATTGGCGACCATGCTAGGGAGAACAAACTTGTCATTTTCTCATTGATATGTTTGTTTCATAAGTCTTAGACGGAGTCTGAAGACACGCCAGGTAGCCTTCGAACATGCTCTTGTTTTACATCAGCGTTAGTAGATAAACGCTGCTTCAGTCGATCTCCGTGAGCTTGTGAAAGTCGCGCTTCATTGGCACTTTTACCCCAGTACATGTATCAAGTTCAGATCTGATTGTTGATAGTGAACAACGATCAGGCACTTGACAGGCTGAAATCATTCACTGGCGACTCCAACTAGATCCAGACACTCCAACACATGCTGATCTGTTCATGCAATGGTAGGGTATGTGGCAGACCCTACACTTTGTGAAGCTCTAAACGGAGTTAGAAAGTGGTTAGTAGATATTGAAATTAATGAAGAATTTTTCAGTATTTTCCTTTAATGTTTGAAATCTTCGGAGTTTCATCTTGAAGGCAAAACTAGATTTGGTGAGTTAGTTGTTGAAAGAGTTGAAAATGAGATTCAGTATCTCGATGAGCAGATTCAGTCATACAATTTCCAAGACCCTAAAAAGTTTTTGGAAATCCTTCCTCCATCGCAACAAGAAGTCATAGACTTGCCTATAGAGGTTTATATTGATAATGTGTAGCTGGAAGTATGTCTTGTAGAGTTGGGGCAGCCAACAGAGTCTGGCTTCCGTGATCCTATTGCGGCATATATGGACACGTTTTTCAGTTTGATGGACAAATCAGGCTGTCTTTTCCGTGACCAGGGTTAGTACGTGCATGAAGGGCTGCCAGCAATCACATCTGTGTCCTCGTGGCAGCATGCTCAAGCGGCATTATTTTTAGGTTTACTTGAATGGCTAATTTGGCATTTTAGGATTACCTGATCTAGTGTTTGTACAACAGATTAGAGTAGCTTTGTAAATAAATAAGCTAGCCATAAGGGCAGCATCTGGTTTTAGTTTGCTTGAAGATTGTTAAGTTATTTTCAGTTTGAGTTCAGTTTCAGTTATGTTGATGATGACTCCATTGCCCAATGGGTGGAGGCACTGTCTGCTCTCCCAAAGTTCTGCGGTTCTTGGCACCTCCACGGAGCGGCAGCTGCCATCCCAAATGGAGCCGATGTTAGACTCTGTCTTGTCTGTGATTGATTCTTCTTCAAAACCCTGTTTTGAAGAAGAAATCATTAAATGTGTTATTTTTTAGAATATGTAATTTGTCATGATGTTCTATAGCGCTACAGTTCTTCAAAAGGTAGCAGCGACTTCAAGCTCCTATCCCTGCACAAGCAGAATTCAAAACATCATCAGCAATCAGAGGCAAAAGGCTATTTGGAGAGGTCTCACTGGAAATCCCAAACAAACTTCACAGCAAAGTATCATTCAAGCACATGAGAACTTGCGCTTGGGTTCTATTTTTGTTAATAAAGGTGAGCTCTTAGATGCTGGAATTAATCGCGGCCCTAGTGCTTATTTAAATAACCCATCATAGGAACGAGCTCGATACAAGTATAATGTTGACAAAGATTTGACATTATTGAAGTTTGTGGATGCTGAGTGGGGTCCAGTTGGAAGTTTTAACTGGTTTGCAACACATGGAACTTCAATGGGGCGAACAAATTCTCTAATTAGTGGTGACAACAAAGGAACTGCAGCACGATTGATGGAGGACTGGTATGAACACAACAGTGTTGATCCACCTTTTGCTAAGGCTCAAATGCATGGTTTTGCTTACCATACAAGTCCATGGACACAACTTTATAGAAGAGTTTCAAACTTCTTAATTCCACATGCAGATGATGGTATACATGATATTTCAAAATCTTTTCATAGCACAGGTGGTAGGCCAACTACAAGGATGGCTAGTATTGCCCACCGGGTTCGAAGCTCATTCAGGCACAGTGAAAGACCTCAATTTGTTGCTGCCTTTTGTCAATCAAATGTTGGTGACATGAGCCCAAATGTCTTGGGTACATTTTGTATAGACACTGGATTGCCTTGTGATTTCAATCACAGCACTTGTAATGGGAAAAATGAGTTATGTTATGGTCGAGGCCCAGGATACCCAGATGAATTTGCAAGCTACTGAATTATTCAATAGTGCAACTAAGCAGTTGTCAGGTAAAATCGATTATCGTCATGTGCATCTTGAATTTTCCAATCTCGAGGTAAAACTTTTAGATGAAGATCGCAGCAAGGAAAGGATTGTTAAGACATGCCCTACTGCAATGGGCTTTGGCTTTGCTGCTGGAACAACTGATGATCCTGGAGCATTCGATTTCAAGCAGGGGGATGACAAAGGGAATCCATTTTGGAAGGTGGTTAGAAATTTATTGAAAACACCAAATGCAGAACAGGTTGAGTGTCAAAAGCCAAAACCCATCCTGCTCAACACAGGGGAAATGACTGAACCTTATGGGCGCCATCTATTCTTCCGCTTCAGATTCTAAGGATTGGTCAGTTTGTCATCCTTTGTGTACCTGGAGAGTTCACAACAATGGCTGGAAGGCGTTTACGGGAAGCTGTGAGAGAGGAACTCGTTACACATGTGAAAGGAGAATTTGGAGATGACACTCATATAGTAATAGTAGGGCTTACCAATACCTATTCTCAGTATGTTGCGACCTTTGAAGAGTATGAAATTCAACGACACGAGGGGGCTTCCACTCTGTTTGGACCACATACATTAAATGCATATATTCAAGAGTTCAAAAAGCTTGCCAAATTGATGTTAGAGGGAAAGAATGTAGATTCAGAACTATCACCACCCGATCTTTTGGATAAACAGATTAGTTTTCTCAGTCCCGTTGCCTTTTATTTAACTCCACATGGTTTTAAATTTGGTGATGTTAAGCAAGATCTGTTAAAGACTGCACACAGGAAGGCAGACACTGTAGAGGTAACATTTTGGTCTGCTTGTCCACGAAACGATCTGTTGACTGAGGGGACTTTTGCTGCGGTAGAATTGTTAGATGCCACTGGAAAATGGGTTCCAATGCATGATGACGATGATCTTTGTTTACGCTTCAAGTGGTCTCGTCCAGCTTCAAAAAGCCCTTATAGTCATGCAACTATACAATGGGACATACAGAATTCGACATTTTGGTGCAGCAAAGCATATGTTTGGTTCGATTCAGCATTTCACCGGCACATCCAACGCTCTTGTTGTATCATAGTAATTTTGAAAGTAATCTGCATAAATAAAACGAGTAGATGATAATGCAGTCACAGTCACATACACATACACTTGAGGAGGATGGTCGTCTACAGGTCTTGGAGACTTCAATCATGAAGGAAGGATATAATCATTCAGATTGCATCAAAATTTGGTTTCAAATAAATAAGATATGCCCAGTTTGTAGTATGGAGGTCTCGAATTGAACAAATCATTGACATGGACAGCTATTCAGGATATAAGCTTGGCTATACTTGTGGAGTAGCCTGTAATTTTATTAGTAACAGCATCCATTTAGGACAGGCTCTTCTGCATTGATTATCAATTATATGTTCATGTAATTCAGAGAGAATGGCGGATTTGAAACTACCAGATTTCTTCAATTACCCCCCCTTTTACTTCACTTGCAGCCTGTAAGGGATACTCGGGAAAAAAAAAAACAAGTGCAGTATTAGTTTTTGAAGGTCAAGCTGAATGGATAGATAAAGGACAGAAAAAAATGTTTAATTCTTTGGCGTAGAATCCAAGATTGGGCGGAGTACATATTGAAGTTTTTTCATGAGAATGGCCTTGAAAATGACATTATGAATCTTGAAAGGATTCTATCTGGTGTTGAGTCAAGAGAGGCAGAGCTTGTTGGCATTGATCGAATAGTTTTAATCCGGGCTCTTTAAGTTACTCGAGCAACGTGGGAATATTTGGCTCATATCCTGGCATCTGGCCCTTCACTTCAGCCAAGAATAAACAAAGACACCTGTTACCAGGTGAATAGGATTCGATTCCATTTCCAGACTTTATTTAACAGGATCTACGCTCCATGTGTCGATCATCAGAGCGATTCTTGCAATTATAGCTGAAACAGATCATTTTTTATCGACCTGTAGGGAAAAATGTTTTGGTCTATGCACTGATCATTAGGAACAGATGGTCTATGCGCTGATCATTAGGAAAATATGAGTGGCTTTTTACTAATTTTTTATAGTACCCATTGAAACTGTTCCATCTTTTCATGGATCGGTTTTCTTCTGAGTTGTTTATGTATTAAAAAATCATTTTGTAAAGGAGAGAGAGTTAGAGTCAGGGGAGAGTTTTCTGAGGGCTGAGAGCTGCTGGAGGAGAACTGAGCTCCATTGTACAGTCTTTGACAGAGGGATTTTTAATGAAAATTTCACAGCTCTAATTTCTGAGATTCATGTGGTATGTTAATTTAGCATAAGTTTTCCCTTTGACTCATATGTAAACTGTTATGTTTCATTCAGCTCATGATCATTTCTAATTGAGCAAATGAAGTGTTTAGGCAAAATTCATAGTATTATATGCTCTGCCTATAAGTTTGTTCAATTCAATGTTTTCTTCTGTTTGACAAGGATTCAAAGTTATTGTTTTCCCTTGTCAGCTCCTCACCGGTCTTGCCATCCCATCTAAATCTAGATTTGATGTTAAATTCCTTGCCTACCTTGCCTCAGTCGTCAACCTATGTTGTTCATTATATTTCTCTGTTTGAAGCTGTGATTTTTCCCATGCAGCCCAGAAAAACCCCATTATTTAATTAAAAAACCCCTTTTCAATCAGTTTACTAGCCTAAAATCAGTGTTTCTAATTGGTCAACTCATCCTATTGAAAAATCCACCGAGTGTGACCCGAGAGAGCCTTCTCATACCTCGTAGGGCTAGCTACGAGGTGAAATGGTTTGATGTAGCTTTGAGGTTTGTCTATCTCAGCCTAGGTGAAATCTCAAGCGCTAACAGGATGGATAAAGCAAAACTATTAACTTAATAAATCCATAAATATAAGGAAAATTAACCCTCATATTATATATTTCAGAGTTCAATATAATTTTATCATATCTATTGTGATGAACTATGAAGTGGAATATCCATACATTTTATGGATCAATGTACATAACAAAATTATAGCCACAATGAAGATAGATCCTATTTGAGAAGAGGTGTGATGGATGTTCTTATTCTCTAAAAAATCCATGAAAAGAAGTTTGATACTACAATATATCATAATTCTCAAAACCCTAAGAGGCAAAACCCCTAATCCTAGGAATCAATTTGGCAAAAGCAAGGCAGGAGATAAGGACTTTAGTTTGAACATTGACTTTCTTGGGCCAAAAATTTCACATGTTAACTCCATTTTGCATTCTCTTTGTCTTGGTAGAAATCTTATCCTAAGCTCCACAAGTTTTTTGGTCATGCCCTTTAAGCATGCCCAAACCAATAAACTTGCTAAAAACTTATGAGAAGAGCCAAAAAGAATGTGTTGAAAGTTTAGGATGCACAAAACTAGTCAATGCTAGCAAGATTCAAGGTTGTTTATGAGACAAAAGCATATCCAAATGACCATAAAGATTGGCCTTATTGCATTAAACATCTTACATTAGGTGGGGCAATTCCACTAGATATAGTTCTCAATGAACCACTTATCTTGGAGAGGAAGTTTCTTTGCCTTGATAACTTGATACATTTGTAGATTATGTTAGTTGATTCTCTTCATATCAATAGCCATGATCTTCTCCATTGTATTTTGTTTGATGCAATCGAGATTTATTTATATAGTGGCTAATTTCTCTACCATCTTTAACAACTCTAACAAAGATTGGAAGTATAGTAGAAGTAGCTTCAATTAATAAAAAGGTGTAAACCAAGGTAACTAAGTAAGCTAAGTTCAAAAGGAACATCACCCACTACCTTGGTCATGGTGTAAGGATTGTAGTATAGTGGTATAAATTTCTAATTAGAACCTAAAGGTCACTCCTATAGGTTAAATCACACTTTCTTATTGATACTTATATTGGTTTGGAACCCAATGTTGATTGTGGCATTTCTTATATTAGTCATTGGTTTTATACAATTATCATGCACCTATTGCTAGATATGTTGGATTTTTTCAACAAATTGGGCAACCTTATTTCCCTCCTTTTGGGTGTAGGAGGACTCTTCTTGTGATAATTCAATGGGTATAACTACATCTATAAGGGCCAATAATTGGAACCCCAAGCACACTCGAAAGAGTTATTGACTTGTAAAATTGTTAAGAGTTATGTTGTAGTTGTGATGAATATATGAAAGGTTTTCATCCCATATATGTGGATGTTTGGAGTGGTACATCCTAAGAATAAGTACACTCATCATGTTCACTACATCCATATTTAATTGGTGTAGGGACGAAAGAAAATTGGTTTGGACAACTTGTTGTCCATGATTGACCAAAGGTTGGACCATAAGGTACTCATGAACTTGTTGTCCTATTTGAAATAATGGTCTTTGGAAACCCAACTTAAATTCAAACATGCCTGAAGAAGAGCTTGGTAGTGTATTTTATTGCAAAAATCTTCGTGCAGGATGCCAAAAACGCCTTCTCAGAAAATTGATAAAGAAGCACAAAAACACAATCATAACCATTATTGGTTGAGGTTAGACTTGATATAAATTTCCATGGAAATTGACTCTAAAGGTTTATATTGAATGGTAAAAGGAGTGGACAATCTATGCTCATTTATTTTAGATTTGGTAATTACATAGATAATGCCTATATAAAATTTGATGATGTTTTGTTAGAGTTTTGGCCAGAGGAAGTGCTTTTGTAGTGCTACCACTATCTTCTCCACACACAATTTCATTGCCACCAAACTATAATATGCTTCCCAAGTCATATTCTCATACTCAACTAAAGGAATAGAAAGATGGCCCAAATGACATGAATTTTTTTCTTAGAGGTGAAATTATAACACATTGAATAGCCATAAACATCCAATATGCAACAATGGAGTTAAGATTGCTAGCATAAGATTGGTACCACTCTTAGGTCTCATGTCTACATTGATTGAGGATCACGATCGATGCCACAACCAGAGGTTGATTAAGGTAGTTTACAACTTTCACGTGTTTCCCTTCTTGATTTTGATGTTTATATGGAATTGTTGAAGGCACGTGGATCACTTCTAATAGTAGTCCATCTTCAACTTTCCTTGAGCTAGTATAAATTAAGGAGGAACATGGTCAATGTTAGGGACTATTTCATTTCTTATCATATAATGATTCTATTACTAGTAAGCCAAGAGAATGGATTAAATCTACTTATCATAGGTACAATATTTGTTAACCAGCTCAAATAGGATTTCATTGTGATATGTCATCGAATGTCCATTTTGAGTAAGAAAGTCACTAATGGCACAATTCAAGGCTTGTGTCTTGATTTCAAATGGTCGTTGTCGATCATGTACAATGTAGAATGGCATTGAATGTAGGCAACAATTCAACTTGTTTAATGCTTTTTGTTTTGTTTTGACACACAAAAAACTTGGCATTTGCTCTACCTCTGTTGACATGACTCAGGGGCCAAGAAATATGAGAGAACCCTACCATGAAGATACAATAGAATTTGGGAATATCTTAAGGGTATTCAAGGTTGACCAATCATAGAACACTTGCACCTTGAGTAGATTCACATACACACCATTATCATCCAAGACATACTTAACACATTGAATCCTCTACATTCCAAATATCACTTATTTAATATGTTAAATAACTCATGGTGTTACATAGTGCTCAATGCTTGATAAATTTGCTTTAGATGCTTTTCCTAGGTATTGTCAAACATCAGGATTTCATCAAGGTATGTGACCGAGAAAGAGGGGGTTAATGGAAAAAGAATATTGTCGATCGTCCTCATGAACATTGTTGGTATATTATTTAATCCAAAGGGCATGATCAACCACTTGGACGGACCTCCCTTAGGCTCGAAGGTTTTCATATATGCATTATTGGGCTCAATCAATATCCAATGGTACATCCACTTGAGATTGATATCATTGAAAAATTGGTACCTTTGAGTTGTTTGAGCAAATTGTCAATACATGGAATTGGGTGTTGGTTTTTAGTTGTAGTTTTATTCAAGGCTCTATAATCAATATAGGGTTTTTATGTTTCATACTTCCTCAAACTGACACAATTAATCTCTTGTAGGTTGGGGAGCTTGGTTGAATGTGACCCTTTTATATTAGCTTTTGAATTTGGTTCCTAATTTCCTCATTCCATAGAAGACAATGTTTGTAGATATATATGTTGGAGCGTTGTCTAGTGTCAAGTCAATTGCATGCACCAGTAGACAGTGCATAGGTACTCTTATGTTCTTCCACCAATTTATCTAGTTGTTTTCATTGCATAAAATGACCCCTTATAGAGCCCTTGGCTATTATTTAGATTTCTCATGTTATTTTTTACCAAATAATAAAATGATGAAACATATAGTATAAGGGATTGGCTTTTTATAATTCTTAACAACAATTAGAGAGATTATAGTAGTTGGGGATACCTTTGGTATGCCATAGAATAGATCTTCCAAGATAACAATGACATCATGGAGCCCGGGTTGACAAGTTTCATGATGCTTCAACACATTTGTTTATCCTAATGGGAAATCACAAACTTCAAGCAAGACAACATCACCCAATACCTCATATTTAAAGGGCTTGATTCCATATGATAGGAGACATTACTAATTGACATGGATGTCTCGTCCTTTGCTTAACCAACTAATGGTATATAGCTATGGGTGAAATATTGTTGGTCGCTTGATCCCCTCCATGACCTATCATGAGATTATTTTCTCATGGTTGTTGTTGTCAACATTGAAATGCACCAACGTCCTTTTCTCTAACATTTGTGAGTGGAAAAGGTCCTCACCTTCCGCACTTGTTTAGTTCCTCATTATGGACCATGGTAGTGGTAATAGTGACACCAAAATTGATGTTAATGATTTGTTTTCCCCTATCCATGGTATCTAGTGGCATTGGGATTGAATCATATTTTGAGGCTTTCAACTCAATTATTAATGAATTTTTGGCACAATGCTCATCATTGTTATGCTATGGTTTTTTGTGGGTGTTAAAGCATTTCATCGTGTCCTTCTTCGATTTCTCATTATTCTACTTTGCATGTGACTTTGACTAGTTGTCTTAAGATTAGTTATCTTTGATATATCCTTTGTTTTAAGGGTCAAGATCGCCTTTACCCTTATTTTATTGCCTCTGATTTTTTAGCTCCACCCTCTTTCTCACCCTTATTTTAAACTTTTTCCTTTATCCTGATGGCATAATGGAAAGCAACTCTCAATAAAGTGATGTCTAGAAGCCACATTTTTATTTGGATGTATTTGGGCAGGGCAATGTGGTATTAGAGAACCATGTAGTATTTAGAGTCCTTGATAACCATATTTGCACACAAGGTATGGAAAGTGTTGATGTGTGCCAACATAGTATGGTCTTTACCTTAGCACTAGGTTTTCCATCTCATGTGCCAGTTGTCATAGATTTAAATACGGTAATATTCAAGGGCATTGAGAAAATCTTCAAAAGTGGGTTTTGTTTGATACATTGTATAACCATCTCTAAATTTTTTGTCATAATTAGAATCCCACCCATGTTTGGCATGGGGAAGGGACTTTAAGGGTAAGGAGGTAATCTTCTCATTGTTGCAAAAAATGTGAATAGATCAGTATCTCTTTAGTTGATCCAACCATCCCTCCATAAATTTTACCTCCATTTTTACTTTAAAAAGGGGATATAAAATTTATCTTGTACCTTAATTGGTGGTATTCCTCCCAAATGATTATTGAACAAAGATGGCTTCATTGTTGTTAGGAGTTACAAAAGGCCATGAGAAAAGTGATCCATCATGTTGTTCCTCTATTGGTCAAGGGCTTCATGGAGCAACAATTGGATATGGTCTCCCACTCCATCATCTTTATTCTTTTTCTTTTTTTCCATGTGATGTAGTTTGTGATAGGGAGGAATGTTGTTTGAATGCTTAGTTAACTCAAGGCCCAACTTCCTATACATTAACCTCATGGGGGATATGCGTGAAAAACAATAAGTGTGGATTGCTTTGATGCCATTGTTTCACTTTAATTTAAGAATGAAATGAAAGAACACAAAATACTACTAAACACATAGAAGATATAATGAAAACCAAATCTAATTAATAAATCAACGGTAAAAAACACTAGAATCTATATATTAATACATGGTGACTAGAATGGTAGTAATTTATATTTGAGAAGAGATGTTATTAATATGTTCATTTATTAAAAAAACCCATAACAAGAAGATGAAAATACATTTTCTCATAATTCCAAAGTATTGAGAGAGAAAACCTTAAGCTCTATAATTCCTTTTCTAGTGACAAAAGCAAGCTTGGCCTATAGGAGCATCAATTCCAAGGGCCATAACTTTTGCACTTGAACTCACTTTCAGATCTCTTTGGACCATTATGAAGCTTATCGTCAGCTTTGCAAGTTGGGTAGGTTAGACCCTTTAAAGGTAACCTCATGAACAAAATTGCCAAAAGCACATGGAAATGACATTAAAAAAGCATTGAAATTTCATGGCTTGCAAAATTAGCAAGGTTTAGTTCCATTTTTTAGACGACCATAGATTTGAATGACCACCTAGTCATTTGAAGATGGTGCTAATGTTAGAAAGGCCTATGGGATGTTTATAAACATGGATCAAATCAAATCATTTTTAATATTCTCACCCCCAAAAAGAATAAAAACAAATATACTTATTACACATACAAGCCAAGCTCACACAAATTTGTGTTATTTTGCAAGTGTAAACCAATATATTATTCCAAAAATTATATTTTCCATAATTTTTTTAGTTTTCTCCATTGTTAGTAATCATGCAAGCAAGGACAAACCTCACAATTTCAATCACCATTTCTAGGCTAGATCAAGATATGTTTTAGTCCTCAAACAATTATATGGATATTTGAGGAAACATAATTAGATGTCGTGAAATGATTTTCTCTCTTCCAACAACCCACATCAAAGATCACATCTTCACTTAAGAGTTGGTTCTAAATTATCACAAGTATGTAGAGATCCATGATATAAAGGGGATGGGGCTAAAAGAGATAAACCCAAGGCTTGTTTTATTTTTGTTTTATTTTATTTTTATGAATATTCCACTCTAAAGGTAAGAATATATTTTTGAGGAGACAGAGATAAAAGATTGGAAATGTAAGGTTTTTCACGGACATTCCACTATTAATCTAACAAGAACTACTAGAATTATTTTCTATCACGAAAAATCACAATTGATGTATACTCTTTCTTTAATAGCAACAAGAACAAGAGGAATAGTTTCCATGCAACATAGTCCCTGCCTCTACCGCTAATTAATTGATCGAAGGTTTTTCTCTCATAATGAAATATCTTGGCACAAAGCTATTTGCACAAGAATTTGTTAATAACAAATACAAGTGTGCCCTGATGCACACTTTCATATGCATATTATTGGAAATATTTTAATACTAAATAATCCATACATCTGCATTGTGAATACCGCTATCTCTATTGCTAATTAATTGAGTAAAGGTTGTGCTCTCATAATGAAAGCTCTTCGCTTAGTGGAAGCTTTCCTCACAAAACTCTCTACAGAATAAAAGCAATCCACACAAGCATTTGTTAATAATAAATACAAGTATGTCATGATTTTCCGCATTTTTGTATGCATTCTCTCTCCGCAAATTTCTTTCACATCATTGTTATTATATATTATTGGTAATATTGTAATAATAAATAATTCATATCTTTGTATTTCAAATATCACTAGTTAATTTAGTAAAGGTTGTGCAGAGTGCAGACAAAACTCTACATAATGAAAGCTCTCTTCACAAAACCCTCTGCATGATGAAATCCCTCTGAACAAATGTTGACAAAGACCTCTCAGAGATTGAGTGTGGAAGTGCGGAGAATGGTGATTTTTCCACACTCTCGCAAAATCAACTTCTTTTGCACTAAAATCTTCACTAACGAATTGATTAAAGGCTATGCTCTCATAATGAAAGCTCTTCGCACATTGAAAGTTTTCTGCACAAGTCTCTTTTCACAATGAAATCTCTCGGCACAAGCATTTGTTAAATGGATCATATAGTGAGAGAAACAAGCTATTTGCAGTTATACAAGTACTCTCTACACAAATCTCTCCACACAGTGAAAGCTTTCCTCACATATTTGTCTGCAAAATGAAAGCTCTTTGCACAAGCATTTGTTAATAACAAATACAAGTATGTCGCGATGTTCCACACTTCCATATGCATTCTCTCTCGACACACTTCTATTGCATTATTATTATTAGTATATATTATTAGTAATATTTTAATACTAAATAATCCATATCTTTGTATTTTAATACCACTAGTTAATGGATTAAATGATATGCAGAGTGCGGAAAAAACTTTGCACAATGAAAGCTCTTCGCATAGTGAAATCTCTCTGCACAAATGTCGGTGAAGACCTCTGAGAGAATGAGTGCAAAAGTGTGGAGAATAGTGATTTTTCTACAGGAGTATTTTTAATAACAAATACAAGTGTGTTGTGATGTCCCGCACTTCCATTCACATATTGTTGGTAATATTTTAATACTAAATAATCCATATCTTCCTATTGCAAATATCACTATCTCTACCATTAATTAATTGGTTAATGGTTGTGCTCTCATAATTAAATCTCTATGCAAAAAGACCTCCATGTAGTGAAATATTTCCTCACAAAGCTCTCTACAGAATGAAAGCTCTCCACATAAGCATTTTTTAATAACAAATACAAGTTTGTCATGATGTTTCACACTTCTGTATGCATTCCCTCTCTGCAAAGTTTTTTTGCATAATTATTATTATATATTATTGGTAATATTTTAATTCTAAATAATCCATACTTCCATATTCCGAATACTATTATTTAATTGATTAAAGGTTGTGTAGAGTGCAAACAAAACTATGCACAACAAAATCTCTCTTCACAATGAAATCTCTCTGCATAATGGAAACTCTATGCACAAATGTCAATGAAGACCTCTTGAAGATTGAGTGTGGAAGTGCAAAGAATAGTGATTTTCTTGCATTCTCATGGAATCAACTTCTTTTTCACTAAAGACTCTGCTAATTAATTGATTAAAGGTTGTGCTCTCATAATGAAAGTTATCCACACACTGAAAGATTTGCACACTACGCTCTCTGCACAATGAAATCTCTTTACAAAAGCATTTGTTAAATGGCTAGTATAGTGAGGGAAAAATGATATTTTTGGTGATATAGTGCTCTCTACACAAATCTCTTGGTGCAGTGAAAGCTTTCCTCACAAAACTCTCTACAGAATGAAAGCTCTCCACACAAACATTTGTTAATAACAAATACAAGTGTGTCACGATGTTTTGCACTTCCGTGTGCATTCTCTATCTACGCAGTTCTTTCACATCATTATTATTATATATTATTGGTAATATTTTAATACTAAATGATCCATATCTCCATATTCTGAATACCGCTATTTAATTGATTAAAGGTTGTGTAAAGTGTGAACAAAACTCTGCACAATAAAATCTCTCTACATAGTGAAATATCTTTGCATAATGAAATCTCTCTACACAAATGTCAGTGAAGACCTCTCGGAGGTTGAGTGTGGAAGTGTAAAGAATAGTGACTTTCCCGCACTCTCATGGAATCAACTTCTTTTGCACTAAAGATTCTTCTAATTAATTGATTAAAGGTTGTGCTCTCATAATGAAAGTTATTTGCATAGAAAGCTCTCCACACACTAAAATCTTTCCACGCAAATCTCTCTGCACAATGAAATTTCTTTGCATAAGCATTTTTTGAAAGGTTAGTATATGTAGAATTTATTATGTAGATTCAAAATTGCTCATGAAATTTACTAAATCACAAGACTTGAAGCTACTCTACTGATCTATGGAAGTTAATTCACCATCTAGAACATAAATCATAGACATGCAAAAGGAAACATCACTCATGCATAAAGATTTATCTAGGGGAAAGCAACTGCTAAAAACCCCTTACTATCTATATTGCATTAATCAGAGAATAGAAATGAAATACATATTCTTGTTTAAGACTGAGCACAAGCTACAAGTGTATAGTCTATCCCTCTGCCTGACAGACTAAATCTGCCCACACTTAGCCAATTTTCAAGCCCTCCAAGCTCCTATTTCCTTGCGATGTTCCCATGAGAAACTGACCCCTATTATTTAGGAATTTCCCACTATGGAATTGCGTAATTTCCTTAGGTCCTTCCTCTGACTGCATGCACCACCCATGCATAGGGGAATATGCTACAACTGATAGTACACTACCTTGGAATATCCATCCCAACTGGGTAACTCAAATTCTCTACGTGCAACAACTATTTTCATTTGATTGATTAGTTAATTGGTTGATCACTGAGTGTGGTTAAAGTTCCACTTCGACAAATTGACCTCCACTAGTTCTTCTGACAGTCAGAACTAGTTAAACTAACAATGACTCAAATTAACTGAAAGAGATTACTACAAATTAGTAATCAAACATATTGATTTGAACTCAAGCTTCTCCAACTCGAATTAATTGAGTTAACTGAGTGACAAGTGCCATGTCACCTCAGTTAACTACCTCCAAGATTTATGCTAAAATAGAAATTCAATTTTTTTTCTAATTTGACAAAGGCAATGTCAAACTAAGATTTTCTTGTTGCATTTTCAACAATATAGTGAGGGAAAAATTCTATTTGTAGTGATACAAGTGCTCTCTACACAAATATCTTTATGCAATGAAAGCTTTCCCCACAACACTCTCTGTAGAATGAAATCTCTCCGCACAAGCATTTGTTAATAACAAATACAAGTGTGTCATGATGTTCCGCACTTCTATATGCATTCTCTCTCTACACAGTTCTTTTGCATCATTATTATTATATCTTATTGGTAATATTTTAATTCTAAATAATCCATATCTTAGTATTTACAATAACGCTAGTTCATTGATTAAAGGTTATGCGTAGTGCAGAAAAAATTTTGCACAATGAAAGCTCTTCGCAGAATGAAATCTCTCTGCATAATGAAAACTCTTCGCACAATTTTCGGTGAATAACTCTCTAAGACCAAGTGCGGAAGTGTGATGAATAATGATTTTTCAGCACTCCCATAGAATCAACTTCTTCTACTGATGCAGGTGCATCTCACCCTTTTCTTAATTAAAGAAAAATCCAAGTGGAGCATGAAGACGTGGACCAGCGGAGCTGAATAAAGGGAAAAAAACAGAGAAAATCTCCCTTAAAGCAGTTAAAGAAAAAAAATTAAAGAGAGAATGGATAAGACTAGATAGACTTCCTATTATTAATAGCCATGCACGCTTTTTGGAGAGTTTTTATGGAGAAAAATCAGAAGAGGATAGGATCGGTCCTTCATAAGACTTTTTATATAAATGTAATGCAATAGGGGTGTAATAGATATCTTATTTTGTGAAGAAAATTGTGAGTGGGCAAGATGTAGCCGAGCATGAGTTCATTTTAAGGCTGAAAGGCCTTAACTTTGTAATTGTTCCGTAAATATATAAAAGTGTGTTCATGTTCTGTGTTAATTGTATACACTATGTGTTTTATAAATGAGTCAAAACTTGTGGTCTGTAAATAAAAATGGTGTTGCAGGCACTCGACGGCGGCTGCATGAATGTTCAAATGAGTGCAAGACAGACTACAACGGTGAATTAATTAAAAGGCTTCCCAAATATTGAGTGGGCCCATAACCCACAGGTCCAGGATCAAGATTTTTAAAGAATTTGGGATTTTGGGCAACCCCCAAAATCTCATTTTCATCAGGTGGTATCAGAGCAGGGAAAGGATTCCTGAGAGAAGAAAGAAGAATGCGAACATAAGGGGAAAGAGGTACAGCTATGTTAAAGTTGGAGAGTTTATGCAGATGGCGGCAACCGAAAGTGAGAATATTTGCAGCAACCTAGAGAAGGATGCCAAAAGACCGAGTGAGGAGGGCTTCGTGAGGTATCGTGTAACAGAGGAGACTGTTACTGCAAAGGTTGGTTGCAGCTCACAATCGTGAAAACAGTTTTAGTGAAGGAATGCAGTGGATAAAGTTGCTAAGGACAAGGAGAAGCATATGACCAGGAGGTCATAAATTTTTGTGCCTCACGAGTCTGATGCAGGTGCATCTCACCCTTTTCTTAATTAAAGAAAAATCCAAGTGGAGCATGAAGACGTGGACCGGCGGAGCTGAATAAAGGGAAAAAACAGAGAAAATCTCCCTTAAAGCAGTTAAAGAAAAAAAATTAAAGAGAGAATGGATAAGACTAGATAGACTTCCTATTATTAATAGCCATGCACGCTTTTTGGAGAGTTTTTGTGGAGAAAAATCAGAAGAGGATAGGATCGGTCCTTCATAAGACTTTTTATATAAATGTAATGCAATAGGGGTGTAATAGATATCTTATTTTGTGAAGAAAATTGTGAGTGGGCAAGATGTAGCCAAGCATGAGTTCGTTTTAAAGCTGAAAGGCCTTAACTTTGTAATTGTTCTGTAAATATATAAAAGTGTGTTGATGTTATATGTTAATTGTATACGCTATGTGTTTTATAAATGAGTCAAAACTTGTGGTCTGTAAATAAAAATGGTGTTGCAGGCACTCGGCGGCGGCTGCATGAATGTTCAAATGAGATCAAGACAGACTATAACGGTGAATTAATTAAAAGGCTTCCCAAATATTGAGTGGGCCCATAACCCACAGGTCCAGGATCAAGATTTTTAAAGAATTTGGGATTTTGGGCAACCCCTAAAATCTAATTTTCATCATTCCTTCTTCTCCCCACCCTCGTGTTTAGTGTTGTATACAAACTTGCTTGTAGAAAATTTCTTCATTTTAGAAGCATCACTAACTCCGAAGTATTATTTTCTAACAAATACATTTCTTCCTCCACTACTTTCTTCCACGTTTTGTTAGTTTCCACTCCACACTCTTCTAAAAAACAATGAGGTTCACATTCATTAGTTGGCAAAATATAATTTGATGGTAGATACATTTGTGAGGGATTATGAGGCCTAGTAGAACTATAAACCAACTGTAGTGGTATGTTTTCCATTTGAATCCCTTATAATGGTTGTGGCGAGTTTCCTTCTTCTTCTTGTCCATCATTTTCCACT
Organism: Pinus taeda; assembly: GCA_000404065.3. Classification (NCBI taxonomy): domain Eukaryota; kingdom Viridiplantae; phylum Streptophyta; class Pinopsida; order Pinales; family Pinaceae; genus Pinus; species Pinus taeda. The sequence goes on along the minus strand of APFE030928228.1, from coordinate 62,897 downwards.
TTTTTCCATCATGTGGAATTTTCTTCCCAGATTCTTGCATTGTTTGCATATTTTCGCATTAATTCTATAATCTCATCAACAATTTTCTTGAATTGCATATCACCTATAGGATTTTGATGCATATCAAATCCATTAAATATTAGAGCTTTTTTCTCACAATTTTGTGATTAATTATATATCATAGACAATCACCAAAGTCACCATCCACATATCCCAAAAAAAGAAATTTCCTTGATTTATTATTTAATTTGGTCCCATGCTCTTTGGGAATATGCTTAAATGCTTCACATCCAAAAAAAAATTAGGTCGGAATAATTTACCTTTTTACCATTCCGAACTTCTTTACGAATACCACTATTTAGGACTGTAGAAAGTAATTATTTAATGAGATAACAAGTTTTCCTTTTTCTACCCAAAAATGCTTTTCCAATCCAAAATTTGACAACATACTCTTCACCTTCTCCATAATAGTTTGATTCATCTGTTTTGCAATACCATTGGGTTGGGAAGTACCAAGGGTAACCTTCTCATGTTTAATGGAAAACCTATTACAATAATTCTTGCACACATTCTAGAAATACTCTCGAGCATTATTTTTTGTCAAACACTTGAAAATTTTATTATTCTTCCTTTCAACAACAAATTTTATTATTATTAAATGTCTTGAATGCCTTAGCTTTAATTTTCATAGGGTAGGCCAAAACCTTCTTGGATGCATCATTTATGAATGTAAAAAAATGTGAGGCTCCTCCTAATGTCTTAACATTTACTAGCCCAAACACTTTAGAGTATATTAAATCTAATAAATTGGTTTTTCTTTCATGATTGCCTCTCAAAAAAGAAACTCGTCATCACCTACCATAATACAATTCTCACAAATATCAAGTACATATGATTTCAAACTTGGAAGTAGATTTTTACCTACAAGAAATTTTAGGCCCTTTTGAGTCATGTGGCCGGAGTGGTTATGCCACAAGTCTATTGAGTTTACTACTTTTAAAATAGAAGCTAGATATGACATCTCTATCATTTCTCTTGTTGTACATAAATTTCCCTTCTTGAATCCTTTAGCCAACACCAATGACCATTTAGTGATTTTCCAACAACCTTTCCCAAATGTTGTGGAGTAACATTCATCATCCAATCAAACCATAGAGATCAAACTCATATGCATCTTTGGGTCATGCCTAACATGTTTTAGTAAGAGACCATTCCCATCCTTTGTCTTTATAATTACATTTCCTACTCCAAAAATATTACAAAAAAATTTGTTTCCTAAATGTGCTCTACGATGATGAACTCCATTTGTAATAAAATTATTTTTTTATTGGGTCACATGGTGAGATTCCCTAATGTGAAGTGCATAAACAATGCTATTTCTAGAATTATATAAACAAGTTTCTTCTACTAAAATAGTAAATAAGGCATCACTTTCTAAGGTTACAACAATGGCCTCATCTTTATTTATTCAATTTAATTTTTTATTTGTGTTGATTTATTTTTATTCTCTGTTCTCTTCTAATCCTTCTTCCAAAACCAACAAACATTTTGTGTGGCTTTCTCTTCTATAACAAAAATATGTAAGTCTTCATGTTCTTAATTTTGATCTTACTCATTGTTTCAAATGCACATATCTCTTGTGTTCAATTTTCCATCCACAATAAGCGAATTCAGGTTGGCAAGAAAAGTGGAAAGTAAAATTATGGCAACAAGGAAGTCTACCCCTCACAACTATAAATATGGAAGTATTGTTTCTCCTAGACTTCCACAACCTACAAGGTTGACACCACGAATATTGGAAGAAAAAAGAGCAAAAAGGCTTTGTTACAATTGTGATAACAAATACATTAAAGGTCATAAGTGTGCTTTGAAGAATTTATTTTACATAGATTGTAAAGAGGAGGAAGAAAATAATAAAGAAACATCAAAAGAAGATTGTATACACCAAGAGCCAACTCAAGAGAAAGAAGAAATGAATCCGACCATATCTTGTAAAGCATTGGAAATAATTACCAACCCTGAAACTCTAAAGATAGAAGGACATATCAAGAAGAAAAAGGTTCAAGAAGTGAAAGATCATATCGAGAAAGAAGAAATGAATCCCACCATATCTTGTAATGCAATGGCAAGAACTACCACTCCTCAAACTATCAAAATAGAAGGACATATCAAGAAGAAAAATGTTAAAGAAGTGAAACATCACATCGAGCATCAAGAAATGAATCCGACCATATCTTGTAATGCATTAGAACAAATTACCACTCCTAAAACTCTCAAGATAGAAGGACATATCAAGAAGAAAAAGATTCAAGAAGTGAAAGATGACATCGAGCATCAAAAACAAGTTCTCAACTTGTAAAGGATAACGCCACTTTGGTGCAGTACATCGCAGTGAAAAAAGTTTTGATGTAGGTGATTGGGTATTTTTACGGCTACATCTCAAGCAAACTATTTATGAGAAGAAAATGTTGAAAATACTACATGCACTTAAGAAATGGCAACCTTACCTAATGGGAAGACACTTCAAGGTAAAAATGGATCATGATAGTCTTAAATAATTTTTAGAACAAAGATTATCTTTCAAAGAACAGAAAAATGGGTCACAAATATGTTGGGTTATGACTTTAAAATCATCTACAAAAAAGGAAAGCAAAATGTTGTTGCACATGCACTCTCAAGAAATGATGACGATGTGGAAACACTGTTTTATGCTATTTCTATTAACCAACTAGATTGGATAAATTAACCAAGGGATGAATGAAAGAAGGAAAAAGAAGTGTGGAAACTCATTCAAAAGTTGCAGAAGATCTGAGTTCAAACAATATAGCCAGAACTTGACGAGGAAGGAAAATTTATATTGGAACATGGAGAGTGACAGAAACAAGAACCCGAGATCTACGAAATCAATGAGTTTCAGAGTATCTTATTAAGTGGAAGAACTTACCCACTGAAGATTCCACATGGGAGGACAAGAACTTTATACAGAAGCATCAAGAACTACTCAAGCATTGAGGACAACACTTTTTGAAGGAGAGGAGCATGTTACTTCCCTATACTACTAGTGTAACCCGTTATTGTTATTAGTACAACCCCATTATTATATTATTGTGCCCATGTAGTATCCATATTGTTATTATTGTACCCCATAGAAGCCCACTATTATGATTATTGTGTCGTTACATTATTATTGTTACGTCTGCTCTCATTATATTATGACCCCTTAGACTCCTATATATAGAAACGAGGTCTCCTCATTTGTATTATCCAAGAATTGTTCATTTGTGTAATGTAAATGAAGTTTCCCCCTCGAAGAGGCTTATTTCTAAGGCGTTCATCTATCTTTTCTATCTTTTTGTGAGTTGGTTTGATAACACATGCACATTGTAAAGTAAGACTTTTGAAGAAAAAGTTCAAGGAATAAATCGAACATTAGGATTGATCAATAGGGAGCCTTGACATGGAGGAATATTGCTCCCAAATTCATGTGCATGTAAAAGTAGTAAGGTTTGTCATAGTACCACCTTCCCGACCTTCTCCCAAAAGCATCCTCTATCTTTCCAATCTCGACGACCATCGACGACCATCTCTTCATGAGAATAAGATTTGATGCATTGCTGGTTTACACTAACGGTTCTCATAAAGCCCAAAATCCTGTGAAATCATTGGGGATGCACTGTGAGCCGGGAAAGAAAACCCAAGATGGCCGAGAACTCCAAGTAGAATGCACGGAAGAGGTTTCCCTTTTCGTTGAAGCCACCATGGACACCAGTCTTTCAAAGTTGGGGATATTGGAAGAACCCAAACTGTCATTTGACCCTCTGCTCCATCAGGTTGCGGAATTCGAGGAAGCCCCCCTGGTCATATTTCAGGTAAACTTTATTCCTCGTACTCTTGGCTCTCCCTTTGTCATTTATCGTAAGATTTTAATGGATTGGCTGAATTTTATTTTGAAAATAATAGGTTGTTGAATTTGTAATTTCAACCGCGCGCCGGCCAGCATTTAATACACCTCAAAACCACCCAGCAAAACCACAAACCGCCAGTAACTTTATCGCACCGCTTTTGCATGAAGGTAGTTTCCGTACACAAGAGCTCCGATACAATTTGGAGTTGACGCGTGGATGAGGCGTGACATCAGCCTCTGACATTTATCGGAAGGTAAAGTCGGTTAAAAAGTGGCCTCCGATATTCTCCTCCGCCGTCTGATCTGCTCCAACATTATCCACCGTTGATTGTTCAAAGTTGCACTGTGGAGTAAAGCTCGGTTAAAAAGGGCTTCTGATATTTTTGTCAGCCGTCCGATGGGGTTCTTCTCTCTCCGTCGTCGATCGCATGAAGCTGCATACGGGCCCGCATCAAATCAAATTGCATGGAGTAAAGTCAAGTTCAATTTTGACCATACCTTATTAAAGTTTTGTCATAACGCGTAGGTGGATTATTAAATTTTTGATTACGGCAAGTATGGGCATAAATTAAATAATGGCATGGGCTATGTCATATAGTTTTAATTTTATTGTTTTTTAATTTTTACGGCCGTAAGTTTGTTTTTAATAGAACAAGTAAAAACATATGTTGGTTGACCATTTTTTTTGGTAAGTTTAAGAAATGTAAAAACGCACAGCAGTGCAGGAGCGAAGAAGGCGAATATGTGAATGAAGAAAACCAGGGGGAGGTTTGTATCAAAACCATGAATTGTTTTACACAGTAGTGAAAAGGTAAAACAGTAAATCCTTGTAATCATTGTTTTCACACAGCAGTGAATGTAAATGAAATTTTTACACACAGTGGTGTAAAATTTCAAAGGAGACAGAGTAATTTCTTTTGTAATGTTTGGTGAATCCCTCTGAGTGAAAGAGGATGAATATGTTCTCAGTAATTTTATTTTAATGAATAGAAATCTTTTATGGTGGTGTAATACTCTCTTCTTCAGTAAATTTTTGAAAAAGCTTCCTCGTGCACAAAAGATCCTGGAGTAAAGGAAACAGAGCATTGCCTCTGTGTGCTTGAATTGTTTGTTTTTGGGATTTTGCCAGAAAAATCCCCAACAATGGTATCAGAGCAGGGTTAGGCTCTTTGAAGGTGACAAAGAAGCTGAAGGGAGGAGTCTTTTGTTGCAGCAGTCAGTTGTTTTAAAACTACACAGTCAAGGATTTAGAAACATAGTTAAAGAGTGCTAGGATGGCCAGCGCAAGCACTGATATGGGTATGTTTAACACCCAGCTCCCACAGTTTAATGGGAAGAACTATGACTATTGGGCAATAACCATGAAAGCCCTGTTTGCCTGTCAAGATTTATGGGAATTAGTTCAATATGGTTATGAAGAACTAGCAGATGAAAATGAGTTTAATAGATTAACTCCAGGAGAGAAGGATCTGCTGAAGAGCAATTGGAAGAAGGACTCAAAAGCCCTTGTATTTTTGTATCAAGCAGTGGACCAGAGTGTGTTTCCAAGGATAGCAGCAGCTAAGACATCCAAAGAAGCATGAAAAACCCTCAAGATAGCCTATCAAGGCATGGAGAAAGTGAAGACAACAAAACTACAGTTGCTGAGGAGAGATTTTGAGAATCTGAACATGAAAAAGTCAGACAACATTGACTCATTCTTCACACATGTAATTGGTCTGATCACACAGATGAGGACTCATGGAGAAACCATCGAAGAAAGGAGGATTGTGGAGAAAATATTGAGGGTCTTACCCTCAATGTTTGATGCTATTGTCACCACCATTGAAGAGACAAAGGATATCTCAAACTTTTCAGTTGATGAGCTACATGCATCACTGATAACACATGAGCAGAGATTGAGTAGGAGTGAAAACTCATCTCTAGAGCAAGCCCTTAAGACCTAGATGTCCTTTGGAAGAGGAAGAGGTCAAGGCAGAGGAAACAAGAGAGGAAGAGGCAGAAGCCAGAACAGAGGTGGAAGGAACAGTCCAACAAATGCTCAAGGAAGAGGCAGCAATTCAAATCGGAACCAAGGCCAAGGCAGCATCCAACAAAGAGAACAACATCATGCTCAAGGACAAAGGTATGAAAAATCCAATGTCCAATGCTATTATTGTAAAAAATATGGACATTATGCCAGTGAATGTAGGAAAAAGCAGCATGATATGAGTAATAGACAAAATGAAAATGTTACTAGAGAGAACATCAGCCAAACTAATGTGTTGTTAGCTTGTAACATGGCTGAAAAAAACAGTGAAGACATATGGTTTTTAGACTCAGGTTGCAGCAACCATATGACAGGAAATATAGCTCTCTTTTCTGCCCTAGATAAAAATATGAAATCAGAAGTCACACTAGGAACTGATAGCAAAGTTTCTGTTATGGGAAAAGGGGAGGTAAAAATATTTACAAAGCAAGGAGAAAGGAAAACCATAGCAGATGTCTATTATGTCCCCGGAATGAGATGTAACCTCTTGAGTATTGGACAGCTTGTTCAAAAGAGTTACAATGTTTACTTTGTGAATGATGTGTGTACCATCATGGATATAGCACCCAGCGAACGATGCATTGCTGAAGTGAAGATGACAAGGAACAGGATGTTCCCTCTCAGGATCAGGGCAGATTTGAAAAACAAAAATGAAATTGCAGCAGTTACCCAAGAGGCCTTCCAAAGTGTGCCAAAGGATGAAAATTGGTTGTGGCACTTGAGATTTGGACATCTCAATTTTTGAGGTCTAAACTTGTTAAGCAGAAAAGGAATGGTAAAAGGATTACCATTGATAGAGAAACCGGACAGCCTATGTGAAGGTTGCATTTTGGGGAAACAACATAGAGAAAGTTTTCCATCAGGTAAAAGCATAAGGGCAAAGGCACCTTTAGAGATCATCCACTCAGATTTATGTGGATCGATGCAAGCTCCATCATTAGCAGGCAGCCAATATTTCCTAACATTTATTGATGACTTTACAAGAAAGACTTGGGTCTATTTTCTTAAAAACAAAAGTGAATTGTTTGAGAAATTCCGAAATTTCAAGGCACTTGTGGAAAACCAAAGCGGGCTGCATATTAAAGTTTTGAGAACTGATAGAGGAGGTGAGTATATCTCCAAGGAATTCCTAAGATTTTGCAGAGAAAATGGAGTTCACAAACAATTTACAGCTAGGTACACCCCACAGCAAAATGGAGTTGCTGAAAGGAAGAACAGGACCATCATGGATA